>JAADXF010000022.1:0-84234 GCA_023337575.1 Pythium chondricola
AGCGTGAAGCGTTTCGCGGGCCAGGCCAGCGGCATTGAATGGTTTGGGAGCAAGAGCGGTTCCTGTCCATCAAGGGCTGGTCCTGCGGTCTAATATTCAAGAGGGGTCTTATGTTTTTTGCGCTTCCAGTGAAAAGTCACTTAAGCGGGAGAGGACTTGTAATCGTGAAGGGTCTTGTATTCGTGAAAATACGTTACATAGATACAATACCGGTATTTAAACCGGTTTCTGACCAAGTTCGGAAGGGGGAGCAAAGGAAACCCCAGGCGAACGACAGGAAGCGTGAGCCCAATAGGAGCAGCAGACTCGATGGCGGACGTGGACGACGGCGAGCCGCGCGTGCGCTCGCTCGTGATCCCGGTCAAGAACTCGGACCAGGAAGTCGAAGTCTTTACGGACGAACTACCGGAAGATGTGAACGACATCATCGACATCCTGCGCGCCGAAGTCGCCCCGCTCGACGTGTGGCTCCAGTTTGCAGTGCGTACACATCTCTCTAAGTGATCAACACCATGCGTATCGATATTCACGCACAGACTCACACACACAAAACACTGGATGTCACTATAGGTCGAGTACTTCAACCAGGGCTCTGTCTCGCAGTTCCAGGAGATCCTGGCGGTCGCGTCCGAGCCGGGCATCGAAGAGATCTACAAGGATGCCGCCTCGCGCAACAGCCGCATCAAGTTCTTCAACGCGCTCGCCAACCACGCGATCAAGTCCATGTGGCACGAGGACGACGAGAAGAAGCGCGAGGCCATCGCGACGCGCGCCGTGGGCTACTTCCAGCGCGCCGACCGACTCAACCAGCAGGACCACATGACGCTCGTGGGCAAGGCGCTCATGTTCATGGCTAAGAACGAGGACGACCGCGCCGAGCGCTTCCTCAAGAGCGTGCTGCTCTCCAACAAAAAGTACCTGCCGGCGATCCTTGCCAAGGCGCTGCTGCTCTACCGCAAGAAGAAGTACGGCGAGGCAAAGAAACTGTACCTGGAAGCGATCAAGCTCCACCCGCGGTCGCCACAGGCATCACAGATGCGCATGTGCTTCGCCTTCTGCTGCTACCGCGAAGGGGCGATCGAGAAGGCGCGTAGTGTGATGCGCTACGCCGTGAGTCTGGACGACTCGAATGTGGATGCATTCATCGCCAGTGCGCTCTGGCAGCTCGCGAGCCTGAGTCGGGAAGAGCGAGCGCGTAGCATCCGCGACGAAACCTCACGCTTCATGACCATGATCCACCACGCACACGCCATCGAGAAGAGCAACCCGACCGTGCTCAACCACCTCGCGAACCACTACTTTTCGCTCTGGGTGCCCGTGCCGTGCACTGTGAGTGTCGTGCGAGGCTCGCCAGTCGTGGCCACGTCCAAGGATATCTCGAGTGAGCTCTCGCCCGGCCAGATTATCTGCATTGGTGATCGATACGTCGCCTACATCAGCAAGAAACCGGGCTCCGTGTCGTCGTCAGGCATCGTGCTTGACGGCCCGTATCGCGATCAGTCGGTGAGCTCGATCTCCATTTCAAGAAAGAACTACGACAAGATGTTCACACTGGCCGGTAGTGCGTTCCACAGCACCAAGATCCCAGAGATTCGATCCGAGAGCTGCTACCTCATGGGGCGTGGCTGCCACGCTGAGGGCAAGTACAAGGAAGCCTACAGCTACTACTTCAACGCCGGCCGCCTGTGGCCAAATTTTGTGCTTCCGTGGCTCGGCTTGGCGCAGATGTACTACGAGCGTAAGGAGTACATGAAGGCGGCAACGTATCTGGAGAAGGCGAACAAGGCATACCCAGAGAACGTTGAGGTCATGGCACTTCTCGGCCACACGTACGGCACGCTCGGGAAGACCGAGGATGCAGTGATCATGCTGCGCCGTGTCGTCGAATTGGATCCAGGAAACGTGGACGCGTTGATCGGTACCGCGGAGCTCCTGCACTCGTCCGAAGAGCGCCGTGATCAGATCTTGGCTATCTCCTCGTACATCGCGGCAGAAAAGGTGATGCAGCACGCATCAGAAACTGTTCCGATGGAGCTCTACGTGAACTTGGGTGCTCTGCAAATGCGTGTCGGCAAGGTTGACGACGCGCTCAAGTGTTTCAAGCGCGCGCTCGCCCAGCTCCACCCAGACTACAACATGGCACAAGCAGGTGTTGACGGTGCCGATGGTGACGAAAGTATGGAGGAGGAGCCCACCCCACCGAAGCCGACGACCGACAACGTTACCATTCTGTACAACTTGGGCCTCGTGTACGAACACCGTGGCCAGCACGAGCTCGCCGAGGGGATCTACAACTCGATTCTCACCGCCTTCCCGAAGTACATTGACTGCATCCTTCGCCTCGGATGCATTCTCCGTGATCGTGGTGACGACGATAGCGCGCTCAAGAAGTACGAGCAGGCGTTGGAGGTGGACCCGAACTGCGCAGATGCCTGCATCCTTCAGGCCAACATTCACCTCGGACGCCGTGCGTGGTCTCTTGCTCAGAAGCAGTTTGAACGCGTGATGGGAATGCCAAACCAGAAGAACGACGCGTACGCGCTGCTGTCGATGGGCAACATCTTCATGAGCAACCTCGGCGAGAAACTTCGCTACGCAAAGAACATGACGCTCAGCGAGGGATACTACAAGAAGACCATGCAGTTGCAGCCGAAGAACATCTACGCAGCGAACGGCCTGGGTATCATGATGGCGGAGAAGGGCAACTTCGAGTTGGCCAAGCTCATTTTCTCCCAGGTGCGTGAGGCAAGCCCAGATATGCCTGATGCGTGGGTCAACCTAGCCCACATCTACGTCGCGGAAGGGCGTTACGCTGAAGCGATCCAATTGTACTCGGTGTGCCTGAACAAGTGCTACAACGGTCAAGATCTGGAGGTACTGCTCTACCTCGCCAAGGCTTACTACGAGTCCAAGAACTTCCCGAAGTGCATCATCACGTTGTCGCGAGGTATCCACATGAAGCCGAATGACATGCGCCTGTGGTACAACTTGGCCCTCGCGCAAGAAGACTACGCCGTCGCAACCCTGGGCCAGGAGGCAGCTCCAATTGGCACCCGTGGTGCTGCTGGCGGCCAGCGAACGATGTCTGATGTTCAGCGCGCCATCGCAGATCTCAAGCGCGCGCAGGCGACGTTCCAGAATCTGCTGAAGCACGCGGAGACCGCGAACCAGGCCAAGAAGGGTGGCAGTCTGCCGTTCGACAAGGAGAAGGCACTCGAACACGAAAAGTTCTGTGCTGACACCCTCACCAAGGCCAGCTACCACTTGGAGTTCGAGCGCCAGAAGGAAGAGCGTCTGCGTCTCGAGAATGAAGCCCGCCGCAAGATGCTGCAAGAGTACGAAGACAAAATTGCTCGTGAGAAGGACGCGGCTCGCCTGGCAGAAGAAGAGGAGCGCAAACACCGTGCGGATGTTCTCCAGAAGCAGGAAGAGCGTCTGCGTCAGCTCAGCGAAGGCTGGAAACAGCGAGAAAAGGAAGAGGAAGAGAAGAAGGCGTCCAAGGGCAAGAAGGGCAGTGCTGGTGGCGGTCGCAAGCGCAAGAAGGGCGAGGACGACGATGGCTTTATCGATAACGGCAGCGATGGTGACGATGAGGAGGACGGTGGCACTGGTATGTCGATCGATGACATGAAGAACCGCAACTCGAAGCTCAAGAAGCTCGCAGCCAAACGTCAAAAGCAGGAGCGTGGCTCGGACGATGAAGACGACGACTCGGAGGGCGAGGCCGGCAACACGAACGGTGGGTCAAGTGCCAAGGCATCGGACCTGTTTGGCTCGGATTCCAGTGACGACGAGGTGGAAATCCCATCGTCCAAACCCAAGGCGACGTCGTCCGGGGGCAAGACAGTGGGCAATGATGACGAAGAGGGAGACCCCAAGCCAGCCGCGACGTCGACTGAGGCACACCAAGCCGACAAGGACGAGCTCTTTGGCTCCTCGTCGGATGAGGAGTAGTGGATTTGAAGACCACGAGTCTGGATTCCCTCGTATACTGAATATTCAATAAGACAGACAGAATCCTCATGCGGGGCGTCGAGAGCCGAGGTCACTTCAACATGGAAGCATGGTTCACTTCGTGTCAACTTTAGATCTTCCCGCCAAGAACGCGGGGTTAACCTTGTCGGGGGCGGGGAGGGTGGGCCAGTGGTTTTTGCTCTCGATGGTGGTTTTTCGTGTCAGACGGGCGGTTCGCGTCCACTGATTGGCTGGTGCCTCGGGTCAAGCGCATGGCCCAAGGAGCTCACCTGTGTTTGCCAACCACCTGGTCATGGGCGAATCGCAATCGACCCGCGGGTTGGCGCGAATCGCATCTCTGTTTTGGCGTGATTTCCTCCTATACCAAACCAAACGAAGCCGCGCGGGTTCGATTTGGCTGTCGTTTGAATTGCACTTGGCATCTCAACGGGGTGTGGGGCGGGTTTGATTCCTTTGGCGGGCTCAATCGACCCTTCCTCGACCTTCGGCTTGGCGCGCTTTTTTGGCTGCGCGGTTCCATTCGATTTGACTCGACCGGGGCGATCGATAGCTCGCGGCATTCCGCAATCGGGACCGAACCACGCACCTCCAAGCTCCCGCTTCCTCCTCTGCCCAAGTATAATGATCGCCTCGCCCACTGCATCGACCACCCGCAAGGTCAACGACGAGAGCCCCATGGCGATTGACCAGATCGGCGCCGCGCCAACGTACGTCGAGCCAACCGCACTCAACTTTGACGGCATAGACGACGAGGACGCGGCGCCTGTTGCTGCGTCCGCTGTGGCGGTCGCCGAGCCAGCACACCTGGCGGATTCGGTCTCGATCTACAAGCAAATGGAGCTCGATGGCAAGCTGCTGCCAGAGCCATTCCTGCGCGAGAACCCAAACCGATTCGTGCTCTTCCCGATCCAAGAGAACGAGGTGTGGGCCATGTACAAGAAGGCCGAGGCGAGTTTCTGGACCGCCGAAGAGATCGACCTCGTGCACGACCTCAAGGATTGGGGCAACCTCAGCGACAACGAGCGCTTCTTCATCAAGCACGTGCTCGCGTTCTTCGCCGCCTCGGATGGCATCGTGAACGAGAACCTCGCCATGAACTTCAGCAACGAAGTGCAGGTTCCAGAGGCGCGCTGCTTCTACGGCTTTCAGATCGCGATTGAGAACATCCACTCGGAGGTGTACTCACTGCTCATCGACACGTACATCAAGGACCTCGTGGAGAAGGACCACCTGCTCCGTGCGATTGAAACCATCCCATGTGTCCAGAAGAAGGCGACGTGGGCGCTGCGCTGGTGCAACCCGAGCTACGCGGCGTTTGCCGAGCGTATCATCGCGTTCGCGGCGGTGGAAGGTATCTTCTTCTCTGGCTCGTTCTGCTCCGTCTTCTGGCTCAAGAAGCGTGGCCTTATGCCTGGCCTGAGCTTCTCGAACGAACTCATCAGCCGTGACGAGGGGCTTCACTGTGACTTCGCCTGCCTGATCTACTCCAAGCTGGTCAACAAGCTGCCTGAGGCGCGCGTCCACGAGATCATCGGCGACGCCGTCAAGATCGAGGAGGAGTTCGTGCAGAGCTCGCTGCCTGTGGAGCTCATCGGCATGAACTCGGCGCTCATGTGCCAGTACATCCAGTTCTGCGCTGACCGCCTGCTCCACTCGCTCGGTGCCTCCAAGCTCTACAACGTGACCAACCCATTCGACTGGATGGACATGATCTCGCTCCAGGGCAAGACCAACTTCTTCGAGAAGCGCGTGGGCGAGTACTCCAAGGCGGGTGTCGGTGTCGACGCCGCCGAGCAGGTCTTCACGCTGGACGCCGACTTCTAAAACTCTCGAAAATGCGGCCAGGGCGACACCTATTTAATACTCCCCCTCACTTCCCTTCACGATTGTCTCCGCTGACCTCTCCACGCCCCCAGGAGGCGTGGCTGGTTGGTAGACCATGTACATCATCCTCTCTGCACGGCCCCACCTCACTCGCCCCCCCATTAGTCTCTCTTCAGTGTCTGCACGTTTGAGTAGTTCCACAAGAAAAAATTGAAACACGATACGACTCGTACGTCGTAAGAAACAAGAAAACGAATAAACATTTTTTGGCATTTTGGTTTCTTTTCACGACATGAGCTGATCATTCTGTACCCGTCATACCTTCTCTACTGTAGTTGACGACGAAGCCTCTCTCTTGTTACTTGTCGGTGATGTCCATGTTCTTGAGGAAGTCCATGTTGAGGCTGCCAATGTCTTCGGCCACGCTCGGCTTGCCGGATGCCTGAGCCTGGAGCGATGGCCGCGATGACCCTCGCTTGTTCGTCGTCTTGCTCTGACGGCGCTTGCCCTTGGTCTCTGGCTCGGAGAAGGAGACGAAAGAACCGCCGTTTGCCGTCTCAGGCGTGCGGTTGGTCACACTGGCAGGCGAAGGAGGCAAACTGGAGGAGCTGGTGGTGGATACAGGTGATGGCAGGTCGCCTGGTGCCCTGCTGGCGCTGGTGTTCTTCGAATTTTTCGTCTTGGTCTGTGATGTCTTGGACGATGTCGAGTTGGCGTCGTTGGTACTACTGGTCAGACTACCCTCTCGAATGAACGCGCCTTCGCTGTTGACCGGCTTCATCACGGGCACAGGCACGTATGCCACAAAGTCCTTGACATTGATTGATTCGCGGATCGATTCTCGCTCCACAGCACTGCCCGTAGGGCTGGCAGTGCCTGGCGCAGCCTCGAGCTCCTCGGTGAGGAAATCGCGCACCGAGGTGAAGATGAATCCACTGCAAGTCGGGCACTTGGGCGATGCCGTGAACGTGTTCGAGGCCAGTAGTGATAGGAATGCACGCAGCGCCTTCTTGCGGTAGTTGATGACCATCGAATTCTTGCTGGTGAACAACCGCTTGGTTGGAAAGTCGAAGCGATGCAGAGACTTTTCAAAGTTGAGGCACCCGGGACACTTGCGCTCGGCCTTGCCGAATGCTGCGGTCAGGTCGTTCCGCAACTTGAGAAACTCCGAGTAGCGGTGGGTCGTCTGCCATGTCTGGCGCGTCTGGAGGTTCATGACGTCGATCTTGTAGCGCGTGTGCTGCGTGTGTGTGGTGACGCCTGGGATGCTGACGCGGAGGAGGCTGCGCTCGTCGGTGCCAGCGCCATTGCGCGAGTACGCGAAGCGGTCGAGGGGGTTCTGCGGCGGCATGTTTGCGAGTGTGAGGTCCGATCGAGAAGTGGGAATGGATCGCAGTCGGTGCAGTCTTGTTGTCACCCACGCCGCTGTCTCTCTTTCGTTGTTTTCTGTCACACGTCACAGACCATCAGCAAGTTTCTGTGCCTCTTCGTCTCGTGCAGGGTCAGATCTTCAGGTCACAATCTGAGGACGTTCAGAGGGAACAAGGATCGATTTGATTGGCTAATTTTAATTTTTACAGTACCGTAGCCTATTAGTAATAGGCTACGGTACTGTAATAGGCTATTACTACGGTCCGTAGGAGTCAGAATCTTGCTGGAGCGAAAGAAGCAACCACACACACTGACCATGGGGGTCATGAGCAGCGCTCGCTTGTAACCACAGGATGAAACCCCGTGCTGTGCACTTGAGCCGGATTCGAGTGTCGCACTCGTCACCACCGCGCATGCAACCTCTGAGAAGACAACTCAAAAAATGCACTGCACACTTGACCTCTGGCTCGCACGCCTATTGCAACAGATGCGTGTCGCCAACTGGCATCTTTCCTCTATTTGAATACATAAAGATGCAAATCCACTTGTATAACGTACAATAAAGTGCCAAGTACTGATTCAGAATAATTCATTAAGTAGACAAGTCGACACCCGGGTTACTGTATTACTTCCACCAATCACAAGTCACAGAGTGCAAGGGTACAAACACTGTTTGTTTGAAACAGGGCTGTCATCAGTCAGATCCGGTTCATCAGGAGCGCCATCGACCAATTTTTCGAAGTCCTTACCCCACGGCAGCCTGCCGTCGGCAGGTGAGAAGCGTGTAACCATTGCAAGCGCCTGCCGATCCATTCGTCGATTGACGCTCGTCCCACCGCAGTTCGTCGCTCTCTCATACCTACCGACTCTGTTGCAATGCGCGAGAGTCTGATGGTATCCGCGCCGCGGATGAGCATGTCGCTGCTCAACCAAATCGACGACGACCGGCAGGTCAAAATCTGGCTGCTCTCCGCGGTCAATGTAAAAGATGCGACGTACTACCGCGTCGCCGGCCGCTTCACGGCGAGCGGCCAGACCTGGCAAGTCAACCGCCGCTACTCGGAGTTTCTGATGCTGCGCGACACACTGGTCAAGTACTTTTCGCGCGCGATGGACACGTGTCCCGGGTGCCTCAATTACCTCCACGCGATTCACTCGTTTGACTTCCCGAAGAAGCACCTCTTCGTCTCCAAGAGCCAGCTCGTGGTCAACTACCGCGTCAAGGCGCTGCGCTCGTTCATCAACCTGCTGGCATCGTGGGCGTTTTCCAACACGCCCAAGTGTCCGACCTGTGGTGGCTTTGCGTTCGATATTGTACGTAACTTCGTGCTGGAGGGTGCGGATCCAGTCGGCGATGCCTCGGACATGAACTACATTCGTGAGTCATTCGTGGTTAGCACGTTCACCGAGGCCGGGCGCCGGTCGTCACTCACGCGCCGCAACAGCTACATCCCAGCGTCATCTTCGCAGTCGCTGCAGGCGCAGAAGCGAAGCCCCCAGCCACAGCAACGGTCATCCACTGTGCAGCGCCGCAATACGGCCGACTCGATTCCAAGCATGCAGGATGACCACGCAAACAGTGCCGTGTACGACACGTTTAACGACTACCTTGTCCGCCAGCCATCCAAGGGTGGCAACGTGAGGTCGGCGATCAACATCCCATTGAATCAACACGACGAGAACCAAGAATCAACGGTGCCTCGGCCGTCGAGTACGAGGCAGCCTCCTCCTCCTCCTTCTTCCTCCTCGTCGCAGTCACAGAGGGCGAGTGTCAAAGGACCGACCAAGCCGCACGTGTCAGCAACGAATCCGCAAGCGACGCCGCATGGCCCCAATGGCAGCTTCCTCTTCTACCAGGACGGAGTGGATCGTGCCCACTCGACTGCGAGCTCACGCCCCTCCGTGCCATCGTCAACTGGCAGTAAGCGAGGTATCCTTAAGAACTGGAATGATGTTCGCCAAGATCGAGCACAGAACGACAGCTACTTGTCCTTGGGTGCCAGCAGCACGGACGAGGAGACCAAGACGCCTGGGAAAATGCGTGGTTCGGTGAGAACACGCAACAATGCGCGGTCTCAGAATGACAGCTACTTCTCGCTTGGTGCCAGCAGTGCCGAGTCCCGTGATGCGGAAGAGTACGGACCACGTGCGTCGAGTAAGCGAGCATCCACACCCAAGCACACGGCTCAGGTGCGATACGATCGATCGCAGAATGACAGCTACCTCTCTCTTGGCGGGAGCGATTCTTCAGGAGAAGAAGAGTTCCACTCGCACCACCCAAGTGTGCTTCCATCCCCGACTCGCACTCAATTCGTCCAGCCGCCGGTGATGCAGAAGCCACAGGCGGCGGCGTCCCAGAGCCACGGTCGCAGTGCTCCTCACTCGTCGCACCGACGCTCGAGCAAGAAGGCACCACCTCCTCGTCCAGTCATGGATGATGACTCCAGCTTTGTCTCTGACAGCTTTGTTGAGCCAAGTCTCCGGTTCGATGGTATGGACCCTAGGATAGTTGGTGAGTCAGATTCCGACGACATCGACATCGCTGGCGTCATGCTCGACGATGAACCACCCAAGAGGAAGTCTGTCAGCAACCAGTCACTGTGGCAGACGTGGGAGCTCGCGAAAGCGAGTTGAGCCAAGTCGGCACGGTGTTTTCACCATGATGTGCATGAGAGAAGTGCCATGCCCAGAGTACCTAGTCCGTGAATTGAAGAAACCTTTGTCTGAGTGAGCGAGCCTCTACCAGTGGTTGCTCTCAACTCAAGTGGCGGCCAGCCGCTGCCGGCCTCGTGATCCATCAAAATATTACTAGTATTAGGCAAGGACGCCATGTGTGCAAATAGTGAGAAGCTATGGCGATTTGCGTGGCAGCAAGACGCCATCTAGTTTGCCGGTAGCATCATGCCATGATCCCTTTGATTCGTGGGGATAAGACTCTACCAGCAGTTGTCCGATCGGCTGAGCGTAGGAGACTGAAGAGCTCCGCTTCCATTCTCATCCATGAATCAATCCGTCGTCTCAAGAATCTTGAGTCAAGATGGATTGTTGAGACTCTCAACAATCCAAGGCGAGGAGAAGAGAGTGGCATTCCACAAGGAGGTGTGCTCACTTTTGGTCCCATCATCATTGAAGCCCGTGGTGAGTGAGTTGTTCGCCTGATCGTGGGCTGGCTTTGCGCCGCACAAGGTTTGGGGCGGGTTCTGGCTGGGTTCCACTCGTATATCTCTTTCTTGGGCCCACGAACCTTGTGAGCCCTCTCCATATAGCGTCACTGGACGCTAATGTACAGTACCGGGTATCGAGACTTGTGAAGATGATGCACACGGCATCGCCTCGCTCCAAGTCCCAGAGCAGTCGCGGAGAGCTTTCTGTGGACCGACCACACGCGGAAACTGGCCTTTGGACAGAAATGGGTACCAGCCCGTTGTACCCATTTTCAGGCACGATGTTTTAAACCATCCGCATCAACTTGATGTTTGTATGTCGAACGTCTTTGTACGTCTGTTTTATTCATCGTGATCAAGGCTTGCCCATGGATGAGCAGGTCTCTTATTTGAAGCAACCAAGCTCAACAACAAAACAGTGCCGTCGGGCAGACGACTAACGGGAAGACAGGGCGTGGCAGTGTGGTCGGCGAGCCAATCTATATTGGGCGCCCGTCGGTACAAGGCGCCGCCGTCGAACATTTCATCTAGGAGCCGCGGTTCTGTCAGTGTGCGTTGGTATTGAGAGAGGAGAATCTGCAACGGCATTCCCTGCTCCCGTTGCCTACCGAAGCCTGCGCACTCCGGTCTCCCCGCGAGGCTGCTCCATCCTATCGTTTCGGCCGCTGTCGGACTCGTATCGCAGTGGGCGACGCGAGCGCGGCGACCCATTCATTCGTGGGCGACGGGGGCTTCGTCTGCTGGTCTGAAACCAGTGCCCTGTACGGTCACACACGTTACACGCACTATTAACCTTCCGCGCGCTCCATAAAGGTGAGCCGCTTCGCGCTAAAAGATCGCACCCACGACGGAGTGTCAAGCTCGAATCCCCTCTGGCGATTGGAATTCGTAACCTCCCGCGTGCGCATTGTGATCTTTCGATGGATGGTGAATCTGGGCATTGATGGTTGACGATGCGGATGAATATGATGATTGCAGGTTGACCCGTGTGTCCTTCGATTCGACCAAGGAATACACCACGGTACGCCAAGCGCGAGTCATACACATCCACTTGTCCACACAATTCTCATCGTATTACATGGTTAGCAGGTGCAGGAATGGAAGTGAAAGGAATGGACAGCAGTGCGTCTGGTTCGTGGTCGTCGTCCGGGAGCCCGTCGATGAACAGCAATGCGAATTCGCAGTCGACTGCGAGCGAAGGTTCTTGGTGGCGATGGACTCATGGCAAAAGCGGAAGCATCTCGTCCTCATCAAACACGACCACCAATGGCTCGAATGGTCACGGTCACTCGCCGACGTTGACCGCGTCAAGCCACAGTACTGGAGGTGCGGATGCACACTCATCCTCGGCGGCATGGGAAAGCATCCGCTGGCAACGACGGGCGACGCGCACCGGTCTCCAGCCACGAGAAGACGGCTCGCTGTTCTCTCCCACCACCAGCACGTCTTCGTCTCCTAAGTTTACGGTGTCCGGGTCGTCCACGTCCTCCCCACTCGGCAGTAGCCACGCCCTTGCACGAAAGAAATTGGTCCAGTCAGCGGTGCGGTCCCAACGTGACCCGTCAGTTAAAACCAGGTATACATCCTCTGCTGCATTGGGGCTGAGTGACCTCACACAAGCTCGGGAAGCCTCGTTCTTCCCATCCACGGCGACGTCTGCTGGTCGAAGTGTCCACGCTGAACTGAGGTGGACTGGGGGTCCCAGCAAACGCAAGGCTGTGAAGAAGGACAAGAAGCTACCTCGCCAGGCACTGCTCCAGCACTCTCGCGGCGTCACCAGTAGCGTCAAGCCCCATCGCCCAGCACATTTGTGGGCGGGGCGACCGCACCCGTCTGCACGAAATGCAGATCTTGATATGGATCTAGGCATGCGCGAAGATAAGCCGTGTCTCTCGCCGACGTCCACCGCATCTACGGTGTCATCGAGTGCATCGGCAGTCTCGTTCTCGCGACAGGATCCGGTTGTGAGCTGCGCGAGAGCGGTGATCGAAGATTGCCAGCGGCAAAGGTATGGGGATCTTAGTGGACTGCGCAAGCGTACGCTGGAAGGCCGATCCAAGGCATCGCTCACCGAAGCCGATAGTCGTTGTTTCTTCCCGTCGAGCGCCGTGACCAAGTCCCCCGGTGGAAGCGGTAACAGTTGTGGTTCCAGTAGCAGCGACGACGAGCTGAGCCAGATTTCAACCCTTGAGCTGCAGCAGTCTGGGTAGGTCCATTGTTTGGTTCACTCACGTGTCCCTCATAAACCGTATGCTCACGTGGCTGTACATTTGACAGGGACGACAACCGCAAGCTGGCACCGGAAGAACTGTATCGCCTGTCGATGCTGCGGAACGACGAGCTCAGTAGCAGCCCCGACTACGATCGCTTCAGCCCGTTGTTCGAAGACAAGTATGTTGCTATCTGAGCCTGGCACTTGTATCTGTGGTGATGGATATTGACGGTGGTCTTTCTGTCTTTGCAGGGGGCTTCCAGTGGAGATCCGATACGCTCTCCCTCTCGCACTCGGCACAGCCAACGAGACGGACAAGGAGTGCACGATCTGCCAGGTTCGCTACGTCATCTGCGACTACATCCTCACACTACCGTGTCAACACTTTTTCCAGTACGTTCCTACGTCCGCTACTGGTTTGATATGGAGCTAACGCGAGACACTGCTACTCTTGTTCTAGTGCTAGCTGTGTGGATCGCTGGTTGTCAAGCCACACGTCATGTCCACTGTGCCGAACCGACGTCACCGTCGACGGCGAGGCTGACCAGTCTGCTTCCAAGCATCGCTTCATGGAGTGCTCCCAGTCCGATCTCGAGGCCATGCGGCGAAAGCTTCGATCAACAACGCAGAGCAGCGGATTCCGCCCTGTTGTTCCAGCCGTCGATCAGCTCGAGGCGGCGATCGCTGATATGACGATCGAGCAAGACACCGCGTCCGAGCCGAACCAAGATAAATATTTAGTGTGGTACGTGCCTGTGCGCTGACTCATCGCCTCAACTTTCGGTGGAGCTAATAGCATGCGTGTGTTCCTGTAGCCCAACGCCGCAACGCCCGCAGCGAAAGTGATCGTCACGAGTGCCGGTATCTCTTTCTCGTATCTCTCGATGGGTACATGTAGCGTCGGCCGGGCTGGCTGGAAACGATCAATACATCGGTCAACCAAACCGAGGAAACCCCCAAAAAGAAACAGAGCAACGTGGGGACCCACACTCGCTGCTGTCTAGCGTGCTGAGCTTGCACACGTTGTATATAACGCGCTCCCAATGAATGCCACTGGCATCGATTTGTTTGTCTGTCTGTTCAAGTGGTCCCCACCGTGTTTTGCAACTCGACCACACTTGTTCTGAGATTATTCTCGCTGTATGATTTCGTAATTTACGGAAACAATCACAGGTCGCGACCTGGCTGGCCCATTGTTGTGTGATTGTTGGTGACAACCCGAAACAGCCACCACCTCACCTTACCAACACCAACACCGACGCCAACTCACCAACTCACGGCGCCGACAGAGAGAGGAAAGGGGAGGACGAAGGGAGGATCCGCCAACTTCAACCAACAAAATCAACATGGAGCGAGGCGACTCGGATGGCGAAGACGCGATGGCGTACTTCCTGCCCAACGGCATCGCCGACGACTCGCCTCCGAAGCGAAGGTAAGGAATGCATGATTCCCCCCGATCTTTCCGCATCGATCCGGGTGCTGCAGTCACCATAATACAATGGCCAGGCACTGACAGTATAATGCTAAATGGATAGTGTGTTTGGCCAGTCCAGTTTCGGGTCGATTGGCGCGCGCTTTGGCAGCAGCTCCCTCGCCGGCAACGTGTCGTCAACCCAGTTTGGCTCTTCGTCGCTGTACGGCGGACTGTCGAGAGCTTCTTCGCCACGGGAGAATGCCTTCTCGTTGTCTGAACTAGGTGGAGAGGTGCACCGTCCTGAGAGTAGTGATCGAGGCGAGGCGATTGGAGCGGGACGCCGCCCGTTCTCGTTCAGTAGCGCGTTCTCGTCGCTGGCCGCCACGGCAGATTCTGTGGGGCGTTCTACCGGTCTGTTTGATTCGAAGAAACCCACCAACGCTTTCCGAAATGATCAAGACTTGTTCGGAGGCAAGGCATCCGATCCCGTGAACCGCACTTCCCAGTCGCTGTTCGGTAGCGGACCCACACTGAATGCAAATGCCCCGGCCTTCATGGTGTCGGGATCATCAGCGAGCCAAGAAGTGCCGTCTCACTATGGGAGTTCGTCTCCCACGAGGTGGCCCTCATCTACGAACACCAAGCCACGCCGCGTCCTCCACGCTCCGCCGGGGCTGACCAAGTCGACGGACGAGCTACCGATGACTCCACGCGCTACCACCAACGATGATGATGGTTCAATGGGAAGAGCTCCCCCGGGCCTGTTGCGACCAACTCATTCGTCTCCCTTCCGCGGATACACGACCCCAACATCGGCTTCAGCATCAGCTTCGACCTCCATGTTTTCGAACGGATCCAGTCCGTTTGATACGCCGTTACAACCACAGTACACGTCGTTCCTGGGTGGACATGGCTCGCTGGATCCTGAACCGGAGTTCAAGTCGGCGCTGTCCGAGCTAAACGCACGTTCGATGAGCGTGGACGAGATCCAATCGAGTTTGGAGGCGACAGCGATCGCTGCTGCCCACGACGTCGTCGACGAGAAGCGGGAGAAAAGGGATGGAACCAGTGGCTTCACTACGCCTCGACGATCCAAGCGAGGTGATCCTACACGCGGGAAGTCTCCTCATGTGCATCGTGAGGAGCGCAATCGTAACGTGAAGTCGTCGCCTGACGTGAGACTTCAGACGCCGACCCGCCGAAATGAAACACCCGCGTCCGCGTCATCCCCAGCGAGCAGAACATCCGATCGACGTGGGCGCAATTCGAAGAATTCCCAAAGCACGGACGCAGTGACCCGGCCAGACGAAGGAAACAAAGGAGATACTACTTCGAAGTTGTCACGAAAGCCTCGAGGCGGCATTTATGCTGCGATTGAAGCGAGAACTTCTCGAAACAGCAGTGCTGCGATTGAGGTGACAACCAACGCGCTGTATCGCGTAACGGTCAGGAAAAAGCCGCCAAGCTCTGTCTCTAGCGTGGGCAGCGACGACCAGCTACTCAGCATCGCAACGCTTCTCGTTGATGAAGTCGAAGAAAATGTGGTCTCGTCCAGTAGCAGCAAGTCGATGGATACCCAGGGCGATTCGAAAGGATCCACTCGGGCTATGAAGTCGAAGAAATCGACAACATCATCGTCTGAGAGTAAAGCGTCAACCAAGCGTCAAAGCAGTCGTGAGAAGCAGACACCAATCCATGATCCGCAACCGGTTCACGATCCTGTGGTGATCGAAGACGCGCCCCGTGCAGGGTCGGAAGGTGATCCCTCATATGCTGATAGCCCTGTGGTAATCGCTTGCGAGTCGAGGACGACGTCGACTGCGACTTCAACCCCGATTCTAGCTCGTCCAGACAAATCTCAGAAGAAGCCGTCACTGGTCGTCTCAGCACCCTCGACAAACAAAAATGAACCTAAAGTCGGCGATACTCAAGTGTCCACCTCTACTACCAAGGCGCGAAGGAAATCACACACGTCAGTCGAGAATGGCCAGCCACTCCCAGCAGTGGAATCGAGCGATTCAAGCGATCCGAAGACTGATGATGGGCCAACCGTAAACAAAGAGGAAGTACTTTCAAGTCAAAGCTTGGCTCAAGACGCTGCGCTGCCATCTGACGATACCGTCCACGTGTCCGAGGAACCACCTGTGTTTGAAGATACTGTGGACAAGGCCAAGCCTGAAGCTCCAGTGATGGGCTCGTCAGTAGATGAACCATCGACACCTCCAGAATCTGACAGTGGATCGGAAATCCCTGAAGTGCGATTGAACAAGAATCGAACCGCCCCGACAACAGAGCGGAAGGCCGCCAAGGAGCAGAAGAAGGAAAAGCTCAAGAAAGAGAAGTCGTCGGAGAGGAAGAAGTCGGCAATGGGGGCAGGCAGAGCTTCAAAGAAGGACAAGCGCGAGTCGTCTTCAAGTGGAAAGGGCGATTTTGTTGACGAAGAACCTCTGTTCTCGGCTGGTCCATTGAAGAAGCCATCGCCCTCGGTTACGGCGATGATGGCCACCAAACTTCGGTCTGGCCGTGTCCTTGCGAAGCGAGCACTGGTCGCATTTTGGTCCGGCATTTGGTTCATCTGCTCTACCTTCGCCGATCGTATCAACCTGAAGGGTGTCATTGGCTCTGGACTTTCGTATCTGGAGTCCATCCTCGCCGTCATCTTCAGCGTGATCCTCCTCTTGTCGTTGCACGGCGCGTCGTGGTTCATCCGGATCCATCGTGTAGCCTTCCGCGCGATTTTGACTCACCGTCACGTCGGATTCTGCTTCGCGTTCCCGTACGCATTCCCATTCTTGGTGCAGTACGTCTTTCCGTGGGCTCCGCCATGGGCACCCGTGTGCCTGTGGTACGCGTTCCTCGTTCAGCTGTTTTGCACAAGTGGACCGACTGCCATGGTGGCGACATTCCGGGTTATCCTTCCTCTCGTGTTCCTCATCGAAGGGATCTCTCACCACAGCTTCTTGCTCGATCTCAACGGTGAGTACCTTGCGCCGTTGTTGCTTTCTCCACGCCTACAGAAGTTTTAATCTCGCAATGCTCATTGTAGGGGCCGAACTTCTTCTAGCTTCATTCATCCTGTCGGCGTTGAAGACTGGCAGCCTCTGCAGCCCGATATTCCTGCTATCATTCGCTGTCCAGAGCATCTCGGCGATCTTCTTAGGGTCGGAGATGGTCGTCCAATGGTTCCAAACTGCCCTCGCGCTGTACTCGCTGCACGCGATGGCTGCGACGGACGAAGACTGGGTAAGTTGTGACTCCCAAGTTTTTACTACGTGGCTTTCGAACTAAAAGTCTTTCAACCTAGGCCGGTCTTGGTGATGAAGAGGACGGCGTCTCGTGCCGTCAGATGTCGGTGCACCACTCCATCGCAGATTACAACTACTATCCAGCACCATCGGCGCCATCGGTGCAGAAGACCAAGCGCCTTGACCGACGTGCGCTTGCGTACGTGCGCGGTCGGAAGCTCCGTTAGAGACACTGAGGTACACGAAGCTCTTGATATGTCACTTGTATGAACTCTATTTGCATTTTCATGTGGGGAACTCTCGCGTTGGGCACTCAACCGCGTCGTAACCGCTTGCGTCTCGGACTAAGATCCTCTTCTTCCTCGCTACTGTCTCCAGATGAATCGCCATCGTCACCAAGGTCGTCCTCGATGAGGTCGTCATCGCCGTGCTCCTCTTCCTCTCCATCATCTTCGTCTGCTTCGTCGAGAATGAATCGACTTCGTCTCCGTGGCTTAGTGGGGTTCAACAGCTCCCGCATCATCTCTTCCTCCTCCGAGTCCGTGTCGCCTTCGTACACTTCATCTTCCGCATGCGAGTCTTCGCCCTCAGCATCGTCACTCAGAATCTCGCCGAGATTCTCTTCCGCTTCGTCTTCCGAGTGGGCGTCGCTCTCCCCAAGATCACTATCTTCACCGGCAATCAGTCCCTCCAAGTTGCCGTTCTCATCAGCGTCTTCGTCATCCATGCAGCTCGGGAAGTCGAGGCGGCCTTCCAGCTCCGGCAGGTCTTCGACGATTTCATCAGCGCGGCCGTCGAGGTCATCAAACACGGGTGTGAGCAGGATGTCTTGCACCAGAGCCGCGGTACGATCTGCGTGCCAGTGCAAGCAAATCGCCTTGAGCAGCACGCTGACATCCTTGACTTTGGACAGGCTCTCGAGCAGCGGCAGCAGGAACGCGACAATCTCGTGGTTCGTCGCCATGCGCTGCGTCTTGGCGGCAATGTGTTCCTGGACAACGTGATCGTGGACACTAAGGTTGCCATTCTCCACAGCACTCGCGATCTTGTTCATGAGCACGGCAGCGGACCCGGAGCCTCGGTCAAAGATCTTGATCAGTTGCTTAGCGCTGAATGACATGTTGAGACCCTCCAAAAAGTCGACACTGACCAGCTCCGGGCAGTAGCGGCGCAAGAAGCGCGCTGTCTTGTTCACGTTGCGACCCCACTGGCCCGAAAAAATACGCACCAGGCGCCCCACTTCCACCAACTCCCACTCCTCACGCGCGGCTTCGTCGATGAGCTCCGAAAACAAGTGGAGGCGGTGATCTTTAAAGACTTTGCCAGAGTAATCGGGCGCGTTCACGGACTCGGCGTCCGAAACGCTGTCCGTGTGACCACGATTCATCGCGTGCTTGACCACCGAGTTGATGTCCCACAAGTCTTCTTGTTCAGCGACCACTGAGGTCGTCTCCGCTGTCGATGGCTCGGGGTTTGCAGGCACGGCGCGAGGCTCGACAACCTGGTCTTTCGCGATCTTCTTGGGAGCAGTAGTCGGTTTGGTCTGCAGTCGTTTCTCAGCCGGTTGCTCAGCAATGACCTCTCCAGGAGATCGCTTCTTGGTGGCTGCCTTTGGAGATGGCATCGCAGCAGGAACCTTTGATAGTTGCGTCTTTGAAGATTGCTCGTTTGGCTGCTTGTTCAACGGCATTTCAGCTGCTGGCTGCTGCTGCTTCGGTCGTACTTCAACTGGCTGCTTCTTCGACGGCACTTCCTCTGGTTCATGCTTCACAAGGACTTCGGCTTGCTGATGCTTCGCTGGGTCTTTCACTGGCAATGTCATCAATGGTAGTTTGGCTGGCAGCTTCATCGATGGTAGCTCAGGCGATGAGTCACTCGATGAATCCACCATTGGCAATGGTGACTCTTCCATATCAGCAAACGCATTCACTACCTGAGCTCGTGGAGCTGCAGTGGAGTCCACCATGTCTTCCGAGCTCGATTCGTCTTCTGCAGTCGTCTCCACGTCGGCTGGGTCATCTTCCTCTGCATCATCCACGCCACTATCGGGCTCTGTGCCTACTGGTGCTGGCGTGATGATTGTCGCTTCTTCAATCGCGGGTGCTGGCTTGTGTTTGCTCTTTTTCGCTGCCACTTGCTGCCTTTTGGGACCAGTCTTCGCCTTCGTCTGAGCCTGTGTCGCTGAAGCTGTGGTGCTCCGTGTGAGTCGAGTCGCGGGTGGCTGTCGCTTGGTAGCGAGTGCATCGGCTCGTGGTGTTTGTTGAGTAGTTTTTGATGGCACTTGCGGAACCACCACTTCAATCTGCTGTGGAGCAACCTTCCTCCCTTGCTGGTTTTTCAGTTTCGTTTTCTCCTTCTTCTTCTTCTTGTCCAACAGCGCAACGGACACAGCAGTCTCAGCCTTGGCGACGCTGCTCGCTACCACCACTCGCGGTCGCGTGAGCTGCGGCACGTCATCAGAGTCGTAGCTGGTCAACATGGTCGTCTTGGTCTTGGCCTTCCAGTGCACTTTGACGATTTCGTCCGCTGGCTTCCCACTCAGTACTGCAGAGGCAATCAAAGTTGTACCTTTGCCTACGTCAAACATCTTGGCTTTGAACTTTTCCATGCGCTGCACGGGATCCGCAATGGTCGAGAGGTCCGAGGCCATGCTGTCGGACCGCGAACGCTGACGCTTGCGCCGCTGCTTCTGCTTGCGCTTTGCGATGATCTTCACGGTGGATGTGGGCAGTTCTCTGTTGGTAGAGGGTGTTGTTGGCTGTTTGGCGGCGCCACCGCGATCCATCGCGGCGCGCAACGCGGCTTCAAGTGCCGAGCTCATGGTGGCGCCTCGATGGTGATGTGCTTTGGAGCTTGTTGGCGGGGTTATCGATTCGCGCCACCAGCCAATTTCAACCAATCAGCGGCGTTCTCTTTGGTATTCTCTTCTAAGTACGATTTCGCGTGAAGAAGCGTTTGTGTGACGTGCGATCTGTGACGGCGAACCATTATGAGCACGAAGAGATCCATTGGCACATGTCACAGGTTTTCATTGCATCAAGGCTGAAGGGAGACGACTATCGCTTGACTCACCTCCGATGGATGCATCACACTTGGGCTGAAGTAGACTCGGGCGTGGGGTTGGCTGCCTTTGAATGGCGCACACAGAAGCCGTGGCGTTGGGCCCACTTCTGGCAGCCTTCCTCTGCACAGCGTGATCCACCGCCATGAGCGCGGCAGTGGCCCTTGGAGATCGCACCCTTCTCACAGCCTTCAAACTTGCAACGCACACCACCACCGTGAGTCTTGCAGAACCCTCGTGACTGGACTGCGCGCTTGCATCCTTCCACACTGCAGTACTTGACACCACCATGGGCGCTGCACTTGTGGCCGAACTGCGCGACACGCTTGCACCCTGGCTGCGAGCACAGACGACGCCCTCCGTGGCCAGAACACGCGTTATTAAACCGCGCAAACTTGGAACACCCCTCGACCTCGCAACGGCGTCTTCTGTACCGCTTGCCGTCCTCGGCCAGACTTGTATCATTGTCATCCGTCCCCTGTTTGGCATCCGCTTCTTGCTCATCTTCCTCTTCCTCCGCCCCTGTCGTCTGCACTGCCGCGTCCGCGGTCTTGTCCGTACTGCCAGGCCCCGTCTTGGCTTGGTCATCACTAGCCGCGGCGCTCTCGGCAATCTTCTTCTTGCTGCGGGTCATCGCGGCCGCCGTAAGCAGCGTGTCGATCCACTCACGCTGCGGATTCTCAGTCGACTGATCCACGCCTGCATTCGCCGTCGCGGGTCGCGTCGCATCGCTCGTGGGGTGCGCTTCGGCGCCGCCCTCGCTTGTGCTCATCGTCACAGAGTTTGTCGCCGCCTCTTGCGTTGTTTTGGCCTGCCTGCACTGCTCACTCACCAACCCAATCAGCCTCAACAGATCTTCAACAGGTTATGCATTTACAAAGGTTCATTTTGAATATAATTTTGAAATAATCGCATTAAAACTAATGTTGTATGCGTTCACAAAAGATATAGATAATGGGAGGTTTTTACCATGTCGCACAGTTTCGAAATGATCAGGTCGATGGAGAAACCGAAGCGGCCATGTGTGCGTGACCATGCTCGTTAGATGACTGGCTGCAACAGTCATACCAGTAGTATGCAGTATGTACGACAGCGTATCGGCATGGACTACTATCGATAGTGTACCGTCAGTGCGTGGACGGTAACGTTTACGTTGGAATGTATTGCTCATCAGCTCACTCCCAAAGGCGACTCTTGGCACATGGCTCCATCAATGCACCGGCAGCTCTACGGCTCGATCGGTCAGCAATGGCTCACCACCCAAGCGCCCGTACCAGATAGATGGACGTGCAGGCTCTGTGGGCAACATAATGTCGTTGTAGAAGAAGCGGACGACGACAAACCAGAGAGCGAGGCAGGAAACGGATGCACGCGATGTGGAAGACAACAGTACCCATCTTGGCTGTGCATCCAGCCTGACAGCGTCCAGGTAAGAGCACTACAATAAGTCTCCAATACTGAGAAACCCATACTCTGCTTGGTCGGTGGACAGCTAGATCTAGGGGCTCGGGTCGTCATGCGTTCCGAGGATACCGCATCGCCGATCGTTGGTGTCGTCGCTGGGCTCGACTACTATACCCAGCAAGTGGAGCTGATCACCATCGCATTGCGAGCCTCGTATCGCACAACTGGCCATACTGAGGGCCAGCGAGAGGTCGCGAGTGCTGGCGGTCGACGGAGCAAGTACCGTTTCGAGCTGCTGACGCTGAATGCGACGCAGCTCCAGTCACAGCTGACCACCAGCGAGCCACAAACCTCTGAGGTGGAGGAGCTGGTGAGTGTGTTGCGACAGCAAGGCGTCTGTGGAGATTGCCGGCGGTTGTTTCGAATCGCGCACGGTGATTCGGGACGCGAGGAGCAGAGCCGAGAAGCCATCACGTCAAAGCAAGCGGAGATGGAGCGATGCAAGACCCTGAAGGCACAGTGTATTGGGCTGAAGGAGTTCAACAAGGCGCTCGAGTGCACGAGCACGCTACGCTCTCTAGCACAAGAGCTCCTGCTGCTCAAGCGCAAGGTCGAGTTCCTGAACAGCGTGACCTGTCCGCACTGCGAATGGGAGCAAAAGCCAGTGCCTGGACACTAGTACATCGAGCACTAACATGTGACAGTCTCTATCGGATTGTCGACGATTAAATACTACAGCGAAGTACATGCGAACTCGAGAGACTGAGGCAGTGCACTCACTGCACCACGCATCCGAGCCAGGACGAGTCCTCGTTGGCGTCGGTCGTCATCTCGGTCATGGTCGTGTCCAGCACTTTCATGGCCGCTACCACGTGGCGGACGAAGTGCGGGTACCACACGCGATCGTAGAGGAAGCGCGAGGGAAAGGAGAGCTGCTTCTTGAACATCGAAGTCTCCTCGTGGCCGCCCCACACCTTGCTGCGCTCGATGATCCACGGGATAACGAGGCGCTTGGGTCGCGCCGCGTTGTAGACACGGGGCATGACGAAACGGTAAAAAGTCGCCTCGTTGAACGTGGAGATGAGGGCTGGCTGTAGTGCGCGTTCCTCGAGGTTGAGCACGTGGTACAGCACGACGTTGAGCTTGCGGATGTCTTCCTGAAGGGCTTGGAGACGGCGACGCCGCGAGCGTGGGTCGGTCGTGGTTGTAGATTGCACCAGCTCCTTGTGCATCTTGATCGCATCCAGCATGAAGGTGATCTCTTCGTAGCACTCGGCGATCTCGCGCTTGGCAGTGTACTTGATTTGCATGAGAGGGCGCAGCACAGTCGCCTTGATGAGGTGCTGCGCCTGGATGTACTCGCAAAAGTAGTCACCAAACCACGAGAAGAAGGTCGCCGTGTTCCATTCGTAGACCGAGTCTTTGGTGTGAGCGAGCTCGAGCAAGCGGTTGATCACGTACAGCGCGTGGCGCACAGGCTCGTGGAGGCCAAGCAAGAACTTGGAGCTCCATCGATCGCGGACGTCAAGCTGCGAAAGCACCGTCGAGAAAATGAACCGGCCGCTCTCGTGCTTGGTCGGCGGTGGCACTACCAGTGACCGCGGAGAAGGGCCACCTTGCGCAGACAGAAGACGCTGCAAGGTCTTGTACTGGGTCGCCGGTCCTTGCAGGCGATTGGAGTCTTGACTCAGCGAACCCAACGCACTGGACGACGTCTTGTGATCGCTCTCGCGGGTAGGACTGCCATTCGACGAGGGTGAGTCCTGCCAAAGATTACCATGCTCCTCTGGTTTGGCGTCCTCGTAGTCGCTCTTGTAGTCGATCATCGTGAGCGCGTGTGCCACCTGGAGGATATCGATGAACTTGCGCGGCGCCGCTGGTTCTGGCTCGTCCCAGATATTGCTGTAGAACTCACAGTCGTCGCTGGGAAAGCGCACGAGCTTCTTCTTCTTCTTGGTGGTGGTGATCACCGGGTTGCCGCCAGTGATCGCCGTCGCTCTTTTCTCGAGTGGAGCCAGCTTGTCGCTGTGTATCACGACGGACCTGTCTCCTTGGCGACTCATCGCGAGTGGAAGCGGCGGCCCAGCTGCCGTCGAGTCGAGCGCCGATTCTGATGATACTACGGACACCGCACCGCCTCCCTCTGCCTCTTTCTCACCCTCTGGCACAGGGATCGTGGCTTGAGTGTATCCTGCGCGTGCAGCTGATTCCGTTCTTCTCTCTGCAGGGTCAGTCGAATCGAGTGAGACTGTAGAGTGAGTGCGCGAGCACTCTGTCAAACCTCCCAGTGTGAGTGGTGGCTTGTAACGTTGTGTTTGGGCACGGGGGCTGCTGCGAGCGCTGGTGCTATGGCCTTTCTCGGGGCCCAAACGCCCGCGGCAGCCGTGTTACACACAGCGCCGTCGCCGCGAGCGATGGCCACGAGGGCGAGTGCCATTGAGCGATTGCATTGTGGAAAAGGGCAACATGAAGCCATCTGAACAAAGATTCGTGTTTAGGCCAATCAGCGTGCAGGTACATATATTACCAATACCGTGAATTTTACACGACCAAAGCTGTACCTTGTTTTGGAACTGGGACAGTCAAAACTTTCGAAATGGACGAAGTTTTCCAAGGTTTTGACGCGCTTCCACAACCTGCCAGTGAAACCAGAAATCCAAACGGCACACGATGGATCCACGTTCCAGATCCAGCGATCCAGCGATCCTGAGGAGCCGCGGGCCGGTTTCCATTGGCAGCGAAACCTGAGCCTCGACCCGCTGCCACCACGGCCACTACAGTACAACGCGCCCCTCCGCTCCGCTCCACTTACGCGGAGTAAGTTACGCCACCGCAGGGTCCACTACTCGAAGCACTGCAACCTTGAAGCGTCGTGGGGGAGCGAGCACAAGCGAACCAACGCCCCTTTGATCCATCGCGGCAAGCAGCGAGGACACGCATACCTTGAGGGCGGCGCAGGAACGAAGAGAGAGAAGGAGCGAGAGACCATCGCTCGCCACCACGCGCTAAAGTAGATAGCTAGAAACCACTACCAGCGATGGGGCAGCCGGCGTCGACGTTCGCCAGCGCCAACGGCAACCGTGTGACGCCGATCCCCCCGTACTACCTGCCGCTCTGCGACAACGTCAAGGCGGGGGATCCAAGCGCCGCGGTCTCGGCCACAAGCGAGGACGTCAAGGACGCCATGAGCAAGATCCTCGAGTTCGGCGCGGCGCTGCGTTTCCTGCCGAAAGGTGGGTCTCTTTTTCTCGCCATTTCGATCACTTCCTCCTCTAAAACTGACATGATTCTACCACCGTCACCACAGGTCAAGAGATTGCATCGGGATCGACGGGAGCAGGGCAGCCAACCGCGACCTCGGAGCAACAGCTCCTCGAGATCCTCAGCGCCGTCGACTCGCCCGGTGAATTGTTTCAGTACATTTCCAGTCTCGCAGCACTACCGGCGGATGGTGGTGCCAAGAATGCCAATAGCGACGCGGCGGTCGGAGGAGATTTCGATGCCCGCGTCGCAGCGTACGTCAAGAACTTGCAGTCGCTGTACCAGACGACCAAGAAGGAGAAGGCCCGGTACGAACAGCGGCAGCAGGCGACACGGATGCAGTCGACCACGCAACGCAAGGCGACGCCGCCACCGTTGCCGTTGCCGACGCAAAACTGCATGATGATGGGCTGGGAGATCGTCGTGCACCTGCTCAAGGCGACGCGCCACGAGAACCCAGCGCAGTACCTCCAAGCGTTGCAGATGCTCAAGGACCACTTGCTTGCACTCAAGCCGACGACGTACTCGGACAGCATGTACTTGGCGCCGTCTGCGTCGAATTCGTTCAACGCACTGAGTGAGTGTCTGAGTCGGCTCGCACAGCATGTTGAAGGAGCGGATCCCTCCGCTGAGACGAAAGTTGGCGCTGCAACGATCGAGACGCTAGCAGAGATCGCTCTTGCGCGAGGGTCTCTGTCAACGTTGCTCGCGGTGGTGTTGTGGTTAATTGATCAGCCGCACTCGACGGTGGTGAACCTCGGAACATCGTTGTCCAAGCTCGCTGCGCTGAAGGAGCAGCAACTCTATGGAAAATGCGAGGCATCTGGTGAACTCTACTGCTGTGGGCAGAACTCCTACGGAGAACTCGGCATCGGCGACGACATTGAACGTCACCTACTCACCAGCGTGTCCCTGAGCGGATGGGAGGATATTCGACAAGTCGTCAGCGGAAATGAGGTGCTCGCCATCCTCACCAACAGTGGCGTCGTGTTGACGTGTGGTCTCAACAAGAGCGGGCAGTGCGGCCACGGCCACTTCGACGAGCGAGTCATGCTGCTTCGACCAGTACCATCTCTTCGGTCCCAGAAGATCCGCTTCATCGCTGCGAGCAATGGCTGTGAGCACATGATCGCCCTCACGGAGAGTGGGTTGGCGTACTCGTGGGGCTACAACGATCGCGGTCAGCTCGGTCATGAGAACCTGACTACCAAGATCCACGTGCCCAAGTTGATCGAATCACTCAAGGACAAGAAAGTCACGTTCGCGGCAGTGAGCTACCACCACAGCGCTGTGATCACCGAGTCCGGCGAGTTGTATACCTTCGGTATGAACGACTGTGGGCAGCTGGGTCTCGATCATGCACAACACATGACAACACCTCAGCTCGTGAAGGCGATGGGCGGCCACGAAGTTTCGATGGTCTCATGTGGATTGTACCACACCATCATCTGTACTGCTGCGGGGGAGCTATTCACGTGTGGCAAGAATGACTATGGTCAGCTTGGTCTCAGCCACAGTCGCCAGATGAAGGTGCCGTCGCTCGTGCCCATGCCGAACGAGATGGTGTGCTTCGTCGCTTGCGGATACTACCATACGTCAGTAGTCACTACCACTGGCCATACGTACTCGTTTGGCCGTAATGACTACGGCCAGTTGGGCATTGGCTCGAAGATCCACCAGAACGTCCCGAACATGGTCGCGCTCTCAGCTACGACTCGAATGACGCGAGCCACATGTGGCTGTTATCACACGGTTCTGCTGTCCGAGCAAGGCCAAGTCTTCGTGTTCGGTCGCAACAACAAAGGACAGCTTGGCAACAGGAGTAGCGCCGATTCACTACTCCCTGTCCCATTGAAAGTGCGGCCAGAGAAGAATTCTCGACGGTGCATTGACGTCGCAGCGGGCTTCTACACCACATCGCTTATCTTCGAGAGGAAGAAGGAGAATGACGAGGGTGAAGTGGCAGCTGTGGACCAGAACTGCTTGATCTCGCTTTGTGGACGTGTTGATATCGACCGCTCGGGTGAAATCGAAGGACTCAGTAACTTTGGGTCTGTTTCGACGATCGGAGTCGCGCTCGCCGAAGGCAAGTGGTTCTACGAAGTAGAAGTCGTCAGCAGCGGACTCATCCAGATCGGCTGGATCGACAACTACTTCCAAGGCAGCTCGGATCAAGGTGAAGGCGTTGGAGACCACACCCACTCATGGTCGTATGACGGTAACCGACAGCGCCGCTGGAACAGTGGATCATCTTCCTATGGCGACAAGTGGAAGGCTGGCGATGTCATCGGCTGTTTGCTCGACCTCGAAGCGAGCGAGATGAGTTTCTACCGCAACGGAATCAACCTCGGCGTCGCCTTCTCGGATATCAAGAGCAACCCTGATGACTATCGCTCGGGGTTCATGCCTGGTATCAGCCTTGAACGTGGCGAGATCATTCGCGTGAACCTCGGCCATCAACCATTCGCCTACCCACCCACAAACGTCGGCGAGTTTGACGCCATTTGCAAGGCGATATGCAGCCCAACAGCCGCGGCGTCGCTCAAGAAGATCAGTGACGAATCAGTGGACTGCAGCGCGTACGTTCTTGAAGGATCGGCTTCAGTATCGATAGGTGATCGAGTGTTCATCATCGGCGGCACTCTGACCACAGCCAGCGCGACTGACCAAGCCAGCAACCAAGTCTGGGTGTATCATCGCTCCACAAAGCGGTGGGAGCGATGGTCCGATGTCCCGATTGGTATTCGCTACCACCAAGCTGTTGCGCTCAATGACGACACAATACTGGTGTTGGGAGGCGAAAGTTCGATTCCGACCTCTCGACACATGGACCTGTACAAGTGCTTGACTGTGAAAGGTACCGATGGATCACTACCGTTGTGGGAGCTGGTACAAAGCGGTGTCGGGGCTGCAAGTGCCCCGCCCGTCCCTCGGGCTCACCACGTCGCGGCGACCATCCGTGTTCGACTCGACACGATAGTGTTCATGTACGGTGGCAAGTCGACTGAGAATGAGGCCCTCGGTGACGTGTGGTACCTTTCTGCTGATGACTTTACGTGGTCCCGGTTACCAAGCTCGATGTCGCTCGATCCAGGACCACGGTCAGGCTGCTCATCTGCGGTCGTCGGCGAAAACGTCTATCTCTTCGGTGGTCAGGACAAGGAGGAGAAGTTCCGAGCAGACTTGTGGAGGTACAATACCTTCGATCGTGTGTGGCATCTCTGCCACGACGACACGATGCTGAACATGGTCGAAGCCACGAGTGTCCATGACAGCTCAGACCAGACTCCTCGCAGCGACTTCAACTTCACGCTTCCTGATCCAAGAATCAACTACAGCATCAGCGCTGATTTCGGCACTGTATGGCTATTTGGTGGGGTTTCGCAGTCCGGGAAAATGCTTCGTGATCTCTGGTGCTACAGCGTGACCTCGCAGAAATGGTCTTGTGTTGATCTCACGTGCGGCGATGATCTCGAAGGCTGCGCGTCTGCAACGCTTGTTGTTCCTCCTGGATTGGCAAGCGCACTACCGAGCGCGAACACTGAACTGGCACCTCGCGTTGAGCAGCAATCTGAGCGCATGTTGCTCATTGGAGGAATCATTCAGTCCGGTGGTGTCTCTGGTCCGCACGAGTACGTCCGGGAGTTTGGGTGCGTTGACTCATCGAGATCATTCGCGGCGGACTCCGCCAAGACCATTGCCACTAGTGGCAAATCGTCAGTGGTTCTAGGGACGCTGAGAGCAAAGTGCTCGGCAAGCTCTGCACGAACGACGCAGCAATGTGTTCCTCTTACAATGGATACCGCGGTGTGCTTGCTCGCACATCTGGACCGCCTCGGAGGAAGTGATATCCCAACCGATGAGATGGACACGATCCAGCTGTCGCGATGCTCCTATCGATCGCTGTGTGTCGACCCCCAAGAGCAAACGTTCAGTTCACTGCACAAGTTACTGGCGCGTTTGACTGCTCTCCTGCGGCAAAGTTTCGAGGGCGAACCCGCGTCGTCTGCTCCTGGTATTCTCCCGAACATCGTGCTGGATGTTTTGTATCCGACCTTGGTGACGATCCGGCTGCTGAAACTGAACTTCTTTGAGGTGAGCTGATACAACTTATGTGGTGAGGCAGGCACTTAATGCTGACGATGTGGCTTGTTTTGGTTCTATCCAGCTGGCCCGCAGTGGCATCGACCTCGCCGAGGTTGGCCTTTCGCCAAGCTCCCATCATGCGGGAGGGACCTTGTCCTCTCTGAGAGAATTGTTGTTCGACATCGCTCAGTTCAACCCAACGGTTGAGCCTACGGGCGAAGCAGCGTGGTTTTACCGCGCGGTGAAACAGGAAACAGCCGCGACCATCAACAACGGATTCTCTGTCCTCTTCCCATCGCTCCTTGATCGAGTGGAGGTGATGAACCAGCTGATGCAGTCTCCAGTGGCCGCTGATCCAACGACACAGCTCCTCGTCCCGATGCTCGTACCGTCGTTCACGTCGCCGAAAATGCTGTTCCAGCTCATGGGAGAAGTTCCAACGGGCTCTGTTGCAGTGGATTTGGCCCACAAGCAGGCAGAGACGCTCGCGACATTTGCAGCAACCTTGCTGGAGACCCTGTGGGTCAAAACCAAGATGATCCTTGATGCGGAGGATCTGCTTGTGGACATCAACCAGACGGTGAAGAAACTGGACGAACTGGAGACCACAAGTGAGTCCAGGTGCTTGAATGTACTCATCCGAGCCGGAGTCTACTGGTGCTCTCATTCTATCGACCACGGGTGGGTGATGATGGGCTCCATCTCAACCAAGTTGGTGACGTTCTTCGGTCAGCTCCTTGGGCGAGCCGCAAACATGCTTCCACAACACTTGGGTCTGCTGCCTCGAGGTCTCCAGGCGACATTTGTGGGCAAGCTACTTCCGTTCGTTCTCGTGAGCCTGGGATCGCTTCAGACTGTCCGTGCCGACTTCTCGACCGTGTTCAAGACTTTATGGCAGCACCTGGAAGCCGTCTTGATCCGAGTGCATGGAGTTTTGTCTGCAATTGAAGCAACCCAGTGTCCTGGTTCGCCGTTGAAACCGATCACGGTTAACCAAGCACAGTCGGCGACAAGGGCGTCCCCATCGTTGAGTGTGGGAGATGTGAAGGCGCATCTGCGAGTGTCGCCTGAGCTGAGTGCCACACTGAGCCTTCCGGTATCCACCGTGTACGGCGATCTCGCTCATGCTCTGTGGAAGAAAGTCGTGACTTCCGACTGCCTACGCGTCAAGAAACTCAATGCAGCTAGAGATGCCGACCAAGTCGGTGACTTCTACCGCATCGCGTTGCCCACAGATTTGATGAAGCTGTTCGGAACTCGAAGTCTCACTGTGTGCACGGTGACCGGAGCCGAGCTTTCATCTGATGCGTCCAAGCTAAAGACTGTCGACTGTACTGCTATCTCGTTTGTGCGTAGCACCATGATCCTGTCTCAGCATATCGAGGTGCAGCGTGATCAAGCTGAAGAGCTTCCACAAGTGGACGGATCCAGGGTAACAATGCCGCCACCAGCACCGGCGACTACTTCGAAGATTCTGACGAACTCTACCAAGCCAGCAGTCTCGGACGACTTCGGTTTTGCTTGGTTGAAGGATCTACAGTCGATCATGATCTGGCTCGGCAGCCACTACGCTGCGGCGCTGGTTATCGGATCTCCGTCTGTCTTAACTGCCCATGACATGGACGCTCGGTGGAAGCAGTCGCGATTGCTGCGAGGAGGGCTGGAGCTTGATCCATCGAGCGGTGACGTGGCGGCAACGAAGCTGTCCGAAGTCGAAAGCGCGACGCGGAACCACGCTCTACTCGAACAAATTGTATCTGGTACAGGGGCAGGGCGGAAGCTCGTCGAGAAAGTGAAGATGGCCCTCGACCCGTCGTTGAAAGGAGTATCCAGTGGTAACCCGAAACTGCTTGCGGCGAGACTGAAGCGCCAAGATAGCGTCGAAGCTGCTCTCGAGAAGAGTGGAAGTATCGAGTCCGTTGACAAGGCAGTCCGCGTTACGTTCGCAGCGCTACTGAAGCACAGCCACAGTGCGTACCTGAACGGGGGCTTTAACACCGATGGATCACCTTCTGAGGCCGTAATCGACGCATGGAGATCAGCGTTGCAACTTCGGAGATGGTGCGCAACCCGGTTTTGAGATGTTGTTGGACGATTCTTGACTGACAACTGGGTCTTGTAGGATTGTGCGTGAACAACAGAAGCTAGCGAGTGAGCATGGAGCGATCGGACCAGCTGACGACGCGATGAAGGAGCGACAGCGAGAGCTGTACAACACTGTATGCGAGCCTCTGATTCGCCGCGGCAAGCTGCTTCTTCGACTCGCAGCGGTGCCAGTGTCCGACCGACAGCGAGAAGAAACTGAGCCCGCACCGAAGCTTCTTCCTGGAGTCTCGACCACAGCGGCCTACGGTGAGTCTATCATTCGATTACCATGGTTCTTTCTCAACACGAGATCACTCATGATACTCTACGTAGAACTGCCAAAACCAGCGGAGAACACTAAGACCAATGCCATCGCAGTGAAGCAAGCGACAGCCTTGACAGCATCGAAGACGGTGGAAGAGTTAGAGCAAGAAGACGAAACAACTCAGGCGGACATATTCGCTTTCCTCCAGAACTCTCGATGGACGAAGCCTGCGGCTGCTGATGGCGAGCCTAGAGGAGCATTCAAAGACTTTGAAGACGCTGTGATCTCAGTGCTGACGTCTCATCAAGTGCGTGGGCAACAGCGGCTCGATGGGCTGCGCATCTTCGACAAGCTGCTCGCGTGTACTCAAACCAACCCTCCTTGCAGACTGAACATCGTCTCCGCCTTCTCGACCGCGTTCAAGAGGCTGATCCAACGAGGATCCGGTACTGATGGATCGCTGTCAATCGAAAAGGTGCACTACTTGAGCGATCTCGACTTCATCGGCTCGACGCTAGCCAATCGGGTACGCTTGGAGTTGTTTACGATACTCTCCAGTCTTGTGCGGATCGCGAAGACTCATATCGCAACGGTGCGAGTCGAGACTGAGAAGCCAAGTGGGCCGCTTATCGCGCTCACATCAAGTGGAATCAAGAACTGCGTCCAAGAAGTCATCCAAATCCTCGAGGCGTGTAGCATCCCTTTTGAAGGCAACGATTGGGACGAGGTTTCCAGAATCAACTTCGTGCCTATGATCACCGAGTTGTCGAGCTGGAGCAGCTGGAAGGCGACGGTGAATCTTGACGTTCCTGATGATGTTCGATCGGATGGAAGTGGGTGGGAAAGGTTCCCAATTATCTCCGCGGGCACCGGGCATCGCTACCCGAAGATCATCTGTGCGCGTTCGATCACGATTGGAACAGATCTCCACCAGCTCACGCTCACGAGTCAACAGGGTGGGCTCGCTGTTTTCCACCACCCATTCCGACGCGGCCGTTGGTACTGGGAAGTCTCCATCGTGACGCAAGACGATGAATCCGTCTTCGTTGGTGTCGCCACCGGCTCTGCTGATCTAAACAACCCATGTCCAGATGGAAGTGGAGTCCTCGTTTTCAAAGATGGCACTATTCGTGGATGTGGAAGCGAGGCTATCGTTCACCAAGCAAAGGTCGGTGATACGTTGGGCATGCTGCTCAATTGTGACGAGAAGACGCTCGAGTGTTTCGTGGATGCCAAGCGCGTGCTTTCGGTGAACCTGGAGTCATATTCCAACAGTCTCCAAGGACTATGTCCAGCAATCGGTCTTCGACGTGCAGAGGTGTTCTGGAACCTGCTTGCCCAGGTGCCTGAGAAGCTATGGGGTGCGACCGGTGAATTCCGCTTCTCCACCCCGATTGTATCTGGTTGCCTCGTGGCGAGTCCGATGGATGGCACAAACATGAGCCTGGACGCAAAGTCGAAGGGTTGCCATCTTCGGCTCACATCGGACGGCTCGACTGTCATTGCTGGCGACGTCAACAGTTCTGAAGCCGCGATCGAGACGATCGTGGCCACGCAGACTTTCGACAGTGAGCTGCTCTTCATCGAGGTCCGGGTGTTGTCCGCTGGACGCGACGGCAGCTGCCACTTGGGTTTCGGCGTTGTTGGCGCCGATTTTAGCGGAATGACTTCGATCTCAAGGCATCAGCCAGTCGAAGTTTCCAGTGTTTGGCCAGACGATATTTCGAAGTGGGCTTCTTTCGGTGTGCTCTTCGATTTCGGCAAGGGCAAAGTTACCGCGTACCCAAGCAATGGTGGGGAGCCCATTACTCGGCAAGTCGATATCTCCCAGCTGCAGCGTCCGTTACTTCCAGCAATGTCTGCGCTGTGCAATGGCGCGATTGTGAGAGTCGATTTCCACCCACGCCATCGACCTGAGCTACCGATGCATGCCGCTCGCCCTGCCAGCGTGAGTGAGAACGTCAGCGTCTCCTCGACGAATGACATTCAAGTCGGCAAAGCTCTCCAGATGCGGATCCACAGCAGCGACGGTGGAGAGTTCAGCTCATCACATGGCCCTCGGAACTGTCTATTGGATGATGCATCGGTGTACAGCTCGTCCAAGGGGCGAAATGTGAATCTCGTGCTTAGGCACGAAGTGGACACTCCATTCTGCCTGAGCTACGTTTCCATCCGAGGGCCAGGTCCAGGATACTCGAGCCCGCTACGACACGCTGTTCTCTTCGTCACGAGCTGCGCTCCTGACATGCATCAACTCGAAAACTACGATGACATCACCCCTGAGGAGTTTGCGTCGCTGCCATTCCCATCCGCATCGTTGAGCTCTGATCGAGACGAATACTTGCCGGTGGCCTATTTCGTACTCGATGGAAGCTGCGCGCAAGTGGCGAAGCAACTCGCAGTGTCAGTGCAAGGGCGTTACGTGGTTATCAAGCTGCTCTGTCCATCAGCTGGCGCGAATATCGACCTCGGCTACATCGGCTTGTGCGGTACTTATGACATGGAGAACGGCCCAGCTTACGCAGAAAACGCCGTCACCGCTGCGATGTGTGAAGAGTGCAAGTTATCGCCGTTGCAAGGCGTGTTCTACACGCCGAAGGACGATGACCTGACCAAGCTCTGTGCCTCGTGCTACGACGACAATCGCGGTGATCTGGACGTGTCCTTCTTCGCTCACGTGGGTCTCGACGCAGATGTTTCTCAAGCCGACGGTGGGCTTGCGTTGTGCGTGCCAAGAAAGAGTGGCTTCGGGCGACTCATGCAGCAGCACAACGCGCTCAAGCGACCGAAGCTTCAAAGCGGCACGGCATCTGGAGCTTCATCCGATCCTGCGCTTGGCATGGCACTCGTTTCTGGTACATCGCGCACAGCGAAACCAGAGCGCTTGCTCGCTTGGTACGACGACTGCGAACTATTCTCGTGCGGCCAGAACAACTACGGTGAGCTCTGCTTGGGTCACTGCAACTCGACGAGCAAACTCGAGCACGTGCCGTTCTTCTCGACCAAGAGTATCCGAGAGATTGCTGGTGGCAACGAAGTGCTGGCGGTCTTGATGAAGGACGGCACGCTGTTCACATGCGGGCTCAACAAGAGCGGCCAGTGTGGTAACGGTACCTTCGAAGAACGCGTGCTGGTCGCCACACCAGTGCGCGCGCTGAGCGGAATCGCGATTGACATGATCGCAGCTGCGAATGGATGCGAGCACATGCTTGCCGTGACATCCGACGGAGCTGTGTATTCGTGGGGATACAATGATCGAGGCCAACTTGGCCTGGGTTCGACGATCTCCAAGAGCCACACACCACGGTTGATCGAGTCGCTCCGCGAGAAGTATGTCATCACGTCAGCCGCCGTGAGCTATCACCACAGCGCTGTGATTACGAGTGCAGGAGAGCTGCTCACGTTCGGTATGAACGACTGCGGCCAGCTTGGTCTCGATCACACACAGCACCAGCACACGCCACAGCTCGTTGATGCCTTGAGCAGCCAAGTGGTCGTCAAAGTGGCGTGTGGCCTGTACCACACCGTCATTGTGACAGCCAGCGGCGAGCTGCATGCGTGTGGCAAGAACGATTACGGCCAGCTTGGTCTCGGCCATGCCCGTAGCGTCAAAGTGCCCACCCTCGTGCGTGTTGCAATCGGCGAGATCGACGAAAAGGTCGTTGATATCAGCTGTGGGTACTACCACACGGTCGCCATCACTGACAAGGGCAAGCTGGTGACATGGGGTCGCAACGACTACGGCCAACTTGGCATCGGAAGCAAGGATCACAAGAGCTCGTCGCAGTATGTTCCGCTACCGTTGTCATCGCGGATCAAGAGGTCGTCGTGCGGATGCTACCACACTTTGATTCTTCTCGCCAACGGTCGTGTGATGGTTTTCGGTCGCAACAACAAGGGCCAGCTCGGCGCTGGCGCGAGGACGCTTCCATCCGCAGATCTTCCGTTGCCCATTCCGCTCAACTCGCTCTCACAGGATGAGGTCGGTGGAATCGCTGCCGGATTCTACAGCTCCTACATATTCACTGGCCATTCAAGTCAATCGCGCGATGGCGATCGCAACAAGGATGAACAGGCACAAGCGAAGGAGTTGGCCGAGCACAGCACGTCGGAGGCGTTGTACGAGTCACTCATGAAAGAGATTGATCGCAACCAGCAGACGGACGCGATTGTGAAAGCCTCGCCATTTCCGATCAAGCGAGGTACCAACCTCCTCAAGAAACTACCGCTGCTGAAGTTGCATGCAGCCTCGTGGGCGATGATGAGAGCTCTGCTGTACCAATCGCTCAAACATGGCGACTCGAAGGCTCACCATGATAAGCTCAAGAGCTCTCTCGGTGGAGCTGCCCAAGCTGATGCGTCGGTGCTTCGCCAAATGATCGATTTTCTTCTCGCCAACCTACGTGAGATGCAGGATGAGCTCGACAAGGACACGAGTCGCGCTTTGCATAAGGCTGGTAGCCGACTCAACGCCTGCGTCGTGCTGAAGAACGCGTGCGTCGGCTTGCTCACTCTCTGTGCTACCCAGTCCCAGTTGAACGGCAGCGGACGAGTCGACACTCGCCGACAGCTGAACGTCCCACTACCAAGCCTGTATCCTCACTTCTTCCGCAACCAAGTACTGTGGGTGCTGCTGTCGTGCGGCTCGGTGGACGCGACGCTGTGCACCGTGTTCGCATCGAATCACTTTGTGCTCACGGAGATCCTGCGTGGTATCATGTCATCCGACTTGGCGTTTGCCACCATCAGCATCCGGCTCGCCATGCTCGTCTTCCCGCTGCATTCGGTGTCTTCCATCAACACAGCGTATCGCAATCTTCCAGGCGTGTCGTCACGCTCGCCTACTTCGTCCACGGATATTCTCACGATGCTGGCGCTGCTGGTCGGTAGCCCTCTCATAGTTCGCCCACGGCTCTGCAGCCACGAGCTTGGTATCGAGAGGGCGTGCACCTCTCTGTGTGAGTCGACAAGGTGTCTCAAGGGGATGTTGTCTGTTGACGATCGCAGCGTCATCAACGTGCAAGAGGATACCCTCGAGCAGGCACACATTGCGAGTGCCAAATCTGCTGAAGTCGTCAGTCTGCTGCGCTACTTGATGTTGTATCCGACGTGGAAAGTGGCGGTGAATGCCAGTATCTCCAAGGCGTTTGCCAAAATCGACATCCTCAGCGACATCCTGGACACAGTATGTGCCTACTACTCGACGCTCGAGAACGAGGATAGTGATGCTGAGCACGCGACCGTGGAACCTGTGGAGACGGAGCAGCTCAATGAGACCGCGGCGGAGCACCATGGAACAGTACGCAAACCGGAATCTACGACTGCATCTCCTGAAGTCGACGATCCATCGCCAGCAGAGTCGGGCACAAATGACAGTGACAAAGAAGATGATGGCGGCTCGTCGACATCCGCCTCCGAGGAGACGATTCGAGACAAGAAAGCACTTCAGGTGTGGCAAAAGGCGAAGGAGTCGCTCGATGCACTCGCTTCGATCATGGCGGCAGTGAGTATCATCGGTGGCCACGTCGAGAATCCACGTGAGGGCGCTCTTGTTGTGATCGAGGACCCAGACCACAAGAGTAAGGGCAAGTCTGGCGTCCTTTCGAGCATCAAGAAGGATACACGGGGCGAGCTGGTGGCGACTGTGCTGCTCGTGAGCGCCGAGTCTTCGTCTGTGTGGATGCCAGCTCAACAAGGATCTTCCAACGTAGCGGTCGTACCAGTTCGCAACATGCGAGTCGTGGAGCGGGTCCCGTCATTGCTTCAGATGTACGATGGTCTGGACTCCTTGATCTCGTCGCTCTCCGTACTCGTGCTACCATCGACAGACGATTCAAGTACCTTCGCGGAGCTCGAACTGCCGCACAACAACCCTGTTCAGGTGATTCTCGGTCGACGGATGCGGATGTACACCAAGCAGATCCAGTGGCGCTCGACGATGGCCCTTGTAACGTTGCTCAAGCAAATGCCGCGGCTCAGTAACGCCTTGATCGACGTGGATACGCAGCTGCTTTCGAACGTTGCACAAGCGATCGCAGCCGAAGACGCACTCAAGAACGTCAACTTGCTTGCTTCCGTCACGGGTGACGCCGCGGCACTCCCTCCACAGGCCATGCATCTTCTTCATGGTCGTTGGTCTGGCGTCAAACAGCGTCAGTTACTCCTCGAGACAGCCAAGGTCGTGGACGATGCGATGGATCGGGTGGAGGCAGCGACGCGGGACCAAGTTGTCCGAACCCTCGGCCAACAGAATGCGCTGTCGTGGGGGCTCGATGCGATCCAGTCGCCGCGAAAAAGAGCCACGCCGTCGTTCTTCAACACCGGCAAGTCGATGGGCGGCAACAGTCCGCTTCGATCTGATCGTCACCGACCGGAGACTGCTCGAAGCGTGCCTGGAAGTGCACTTCCGCACGGTGCTTGGGGTGTCTTGTACCCGCTTCCACAACTCAACGAGAATGACGGAGCTGGCGCACCACCGCAGTCACAAGCGATTGACTACACACCATTCCATCTCACCACGCCGATCATTCGCGTCGGTCGAGCTGCGGATTCGTGTGATCTCATCGTGAATGATCGCAGCGTGAGTGGACGGCACTTCCACCTTCGACGTCTGCGCAGAGACACTGAAAGCGGGTCAGAAGAAAGCTACGAGTTGCAAGACTTCAGCAAGAATGGCACGATCGTGAATGGTGTCCGGGTGCATGGCACGAGCGTTCGTGTCACCCCTGGATCGCGAATCTCGCTCATTCTCTCGCGCGGAGGACTCATCACCTACGAGTTCCAAGTGAGACAAGGACACCACCACGCGGTGATGGGCCATGGAAGTGGAGCGATGAACCGCATGGCTCCTCCTCCAATCATTACGTCGGGTCAACCAGGGCAGATCGTCGATGGAATGGTCAACATCCAGGGTCAAGAGTACCAGCAGCCTCTGAGTGCCAACGGCCCTGCACCGATGGAGCCTCGCAGCCCAGCCGAGCTTCAGAACCGAGGTAGCCGCCAGCAGTCGATGAACGGGCGGATGGACAGTCTGCGCAGTCGTTTGCCGAATGCTGGTCAAGGACTTCGGTTGATCACGTCGATTGCTGAGAGCGAAGTGCCTCGTGCACTGATCTCACCCAATCCGGCGGTGGAATCGCCACGCGTCGGTGGATTCAGCTCGCCGAGATCATCCGTGCTGCAAGCGCCAGGCACACCGGCTGTGAGCTCCCCAATCGTGAGTCTCTTTGGTAGCCTCGCACCTTCAGTGGTTTTGTCGCCAGCTTCCTACCAACAACGAGAAAGCTCTGCAGGTCCGGCGGAAGTGGCTGCTGTACGAGCTCCGGAGCCAGTAGCGGTCGGCGCACCGGCCGATGGACTTCGGATTGCACTCGGTCGCGACAGTCTAGCACGAGGAGTTGGCGGACAGCGTCTCAGCTGGCAGGCAACGTCGCCACCGGATGTGTCGCGAATGAAAACATTCAACGAGCTTGGTGAAGTCTCAATCACATCGACGGTGAGTTGCTGTATATGACTATGAGGTGCGCATTGACTGACCGCTTCCATGTTGACAGAGTTCTCCGACCATGGATTTGCTGATGCGACTCCATGATGTCGGCGTCATGTCTGCAACGATTGAGCAATGCGAAGAGGCGCTTCATGCGATGGGTGGGGACGCCCATACAGCATTCGCAGTGCTTCACGAACGCCTCAAGGGCGAGAGTGTCAGCAACGACGAGGACCTGAGCTCACCAACAGTGCAGCGTCTCTCGACACTGCTTGGGGCCGATGCAGCCGTATGCGCCGAGGTGCTTCGACGCACTCATTTCAACATCGCTGGTGCCATGAGACTGCTTCTTTCATCTGCCCGTGCGGAGCTCGAGAAGATGCTCGGTAAGCATGTGAAGGTGGGGCGTCCCACTACGCATTTTGAGAGCCGTCGCACCGGTGATGCAGGCGACGTAGACGCCTACTCATCGGCCAACCCAGACGCGTTTAATAACCTGCAGGAGATTATGGACGAGAACCCAACGTACGCACTCTTGGAAGCGAGCGCCAAGCCCGATCAGACTCGACCAGTCCCGGGAAGTCCAAGCAAGAAGAAGGTGACGGTCCCATCAGCTGCTGCGAAGTCCCAGCTTGCTCTCTGGGTGGAGTGTGCATACAGCGGCGATGAGCGCATTCTTCAATTAACCTCTAGTGAGGTGGATGAGGAAGAGAATGCTCTATGCGGACTGCTCACGGCAGTCTACTCGCGCAAGCTCGTCGACCAAATCGTGCGACTCTTCACAGATGTAAGTCTCTGTCCCCGGTTTCATTCGCCCTCGGTGTGATGCTCACCGATTCTCTTCTGCTTGAATCTGAAGGTCGCGGACCAGGCTGACAACATGCTCGCAGCATTTGGCGACCCGGTGACTCTTCGTCAACTCATTGTCTTTCCAGCGGGTGCGATGGCGACGAGCAGCAAATCGAGCCCACCTCAACTCGGAGCTAGTGCCGACAGGGACTCTACGTACTGCGAAGGCAGCACCATGCAGCGCATTCTGACGCGAACGGCGACCGAGTTCTTCAGCTCATCACCGACAAACACGTTGCAGTCAAACATGGCAGCGGTCCAGAACCTGTCGTCGCTATGCATGTCGATTGACCGCAGCGACTCGTTCAGTGGATGCACGGATCCGACCCGCTCGGCATTGGCGTGTTTGCTTCGAACTCTGCTCGCCTACGAAGACAGCGCACTCCAGTTCGATGACTCGGGACTGCTCCACCAGACCAACATCATGCACAATCTCGTGATGGACACGCTCCTCCACACGTTGTCGCGGACGTTTGTTCACCACGGATCGCTACTCAACTGGAAAGCTGCTATGTCCAAGACCAGGCGACCAGAGGCCACATTCCCGAAGGGGCCGATTCGTCTATCGTGTGGAATCGAGTGCATGATCGTCACCTCGTACGATCGCGTGTGGAGTGTTCCAGCACCAGACCCGCTGCTTCAGTTCCGCCACAAATGGCGCAAACGTGATAGCGCGCCGAACCCTCGAGACCGAGAGCAGTGGGGCAAATCGCTTCCGGATGGCTTTGTCACGATCTGGCGACCTGTATTGCCCAGCGGTGTCAAGGTCGCAAACCCATCGAATTGGTTCGCACTCAGCGATGTCGTTCAGTGTGGAGGTGATAGTCCGGAACGCCCAGTCATGGTGATCCACGACGACGGCTCGGGGCTTCTTCTTCCGCCTGTTGGATTCGAGCGTGTCGACGTGTCAGGTAAAGGCCTGCCACGCAACTCTAACAACGATCCAGACTTCCAGCGCAAGCAGGTTCGATCCGTGTGGTGGCCGACCGCGCCACCAGGCTACGTCGCATTCGGGTGCGTAGCGGGCAACAAAGAAGAACCGTTCCACCCACCAGCACTCAGTTCGATTCGGTGTATCCGTGAAGACCTCGTGCAGCGTGCCGAGTCATACTCCTGTGTGTGGCGGGCGGAGACGCGATCGTTCGGACCACCGACCTTGCTAAAGGCACTCGACAATGCTGGCACCGAATCTGGACGTCGGAATCAGCAATCGGAGAGCATGAGTGTGCTGGAGCTCGCTGCCGACCAAGTCTGCGTCCGCACGTCACTGTGGTCGATCGACGCCGAGTTCTGCAGCTCGATCCTGCCCGTGATTTCTATCGACGGGGTTCCAACCGACAGTGCGAGCGCGTTCACGATCAACTTGTCACCAGAGGACAAGATCCTGTGCTCTGCCGTGACGGTCAACAACGCCATGAGCTTTGTGAATGCGTTGCTCGCGTGTCTATCAGCGATCACGAGTAACAGCGACGCCAAGAAGCCGCACGCATTCAGCGCAATCCGCCCCGAGCTGGGATCCGCATTGTTTGCACTTGTCAAGCAAGTGCTCACTGAGAAGCTACCGGGAAGCGGACAGACAGCGGTCGCACTCGTGCGTGCACTGATTCGTCTCATCCAGAGTGGCATCGAATGGAAGGACAAGAGCGGACTGCTGTACTGCAGATCCAAGATCATCACGCTGCAGCAAGACCAGGAGGGTGGGCTGATGCACCACTCGTTGCTGCAGGCCTTTGTCGAGTTGATGCTGGTGGTGGACGACCAGAACCGTGCTGCGCGAGTCGAAGAGCTCAAGGCGTACCTGGATCGCGACACCAAGTCGACCATGCATTTGCCGTACCGGTTCCAGTTCGCTCGAGCCGATGCCCACAAGGAAATGCTTGTCAGTCACTCGTCTAAGATGGTCGTCACGCGCCACTTCTCGGGCGAAGAGCGCAAGTTCTTGATGGAGTTCCACAACGATGAGACAGCCAACCCAACCGATGCGACGCCACCGGAAGGACCCGTGCTCGAGTGCTACTCGTGTCGCTTCGAGCACACGCCCGAGCTCATCATGATGCTCAAGGATGAACTCAAGGCCGAGATAATTTACTTTGAGCTCGCGGTGCTCGAGTGGAGCAACTCGACGGTCGCCGATACAACCGGGCTCTTCAGCTTTGGTTTGTCCTCACCGGAATTCCCGCTAGAAGGCCCCCCAGTTGGCATGAACGCGAGCGGAGCAAGCACGTACGCGTTCGCACCTGTGAATGGCAAGGTCCACACTGGTGTCTTGACCGTTGACCACTGGAGGTGGAACGAGCAGGTCGCGGCGGTCGCGATCGGAGACGTCTATGGCTGCGGCTTGCGTGTGGACACGCGCGAGATCTTCTTCACCAAGAACGGTCGGTCGCTGGGCTCGGCGTTCTCGTCCATTGACAACGTCCACCAGCTGCACCCGACCGTCTCCGTGAGTGCCGACTGCAAGTTCCTGATCAACTTTGGATCCTCTGGCTCGGTGGGTGACATGTTTGCAAGCAAAGTCAACTTTGCGTACCGCTTCAACACGATGGACTGCGACAACATCATGAACGGATTCGAGTGGTACGAGCAGCTCGGTCAAGTGTACGGCGTCATGAAGGCGTTGATGGACCCAGCTAGAGATCATGATACCGACGCGAGTGGTGGACTGCTGCCAGATGAATTCATGCTCTCGGCAGACAACTTTCTGTCGGAGATCTCGCAAGACGTGTGCATCAAGGTGGAGAGTGCGCACCCGTACGACCTCGAGCTCCACGAGGCACTGGTGAGTATCCCCCTGGCGACGTCGATCCGGGTCAAGCTCGATTCCCAGTGTGAGACAGCCAACTCGCACTGCCTCCAGATCCTGCAGGGCGGAGACGGCGCTGAGAGTAGTAGCGGTAGCAGCGAGTCCGAAGTGCGAGCATTCACAGGTACCTGTGGCGGCCAGGAAGTCACGATCGATGGTGACAGCTTTGTCTGGCGATTTCCTGTGCAGTCCAACTTCCAGTGCCGTGTGGACCGCGTTCGCAAAGGACCATACCTGAAGCTGGAGAACCGCGACACTCGACTCTCGCTCGCGCGAGACAAAGGCTGGCAAACGGCGATCGGCGTCGCGCGATTCGATAGCGGCATCCACATTTGGGAGGTGCGCATCGCTTTCGTGACGGCGAGCTCCAATATCTTCCTCGGTATTGCGCGACGCGACGTGCGGCTGGACTCGTACCTGGGCAAGGACAATCGTGGTTGGGGATGGATCGGCAATCGGGCGTTGTGGCACAACGGCAGCAAGCAGCGTGGCACCTACGGTGAGAAGTTCAAGACGGGTGACATTGTTCGCATGACCTTGGACCTCAAGCGAGGTACGCTGTCCTACGCTTTGAACGGCAAGGACCTAGGTGTCGCGTTTGGTCCTGGCGGTGTTGGACCGAAGCTCGAGGGTACCTTCTACCCTGGCTTCGCGCTGTACAACCAGCGAGACTCGATCGATCTCATCGGTGGCCACCGGGTGGAAGACGGCGACGCGATGCTGCAAGGCGCGGGTGTGAGTGGACTTTTGCCAGGCGCAGTGGGTGAGGAGGGCTACTACAGTGAAGACGATGATGAAGGCATGGGTGACGTGGACGACGGCATCCCCAACTTCCGAATGGAGCTCGCGACAGCGCTCAGTCAAATGGGATTCCCCATGGACTGGTGTGTCTACGCACTTCGTCATTGCGAAGACGACGCGGAGCAGGCTGCCGACTTTGTGCTTGCCAATATGCACGTGATGGAAGCGCTTGTGCGTGAAGAAGCCGAGGCCCAGAGCCGTCGGATCCGCCACCGAGAAGCTCTCGCCGCCGCTGCTGCGTCACCTGCTGGCGTCGCGATCTCTTCAGCTGTGGCCGAGGCCAGTGCGCACTCAGAGACTGGAGCTGGTGCAGAGAGTGACGATACAGAAGACCAAGCAAGTGAAGCGATCGAAGGTACCACGAGTGGTGTAGGCGACACTTCGAATAGTGACGGTTCAGCAGCCCAGAGTACAGACAAGTGGGGCATCTCCTTCACCGCGGTACCTGAGTTCTCTGTCACAGGAAGACGCCTGCTCGCCTCCAAGTACGCTACCAAGCTACAGCAGCTCCACCTGTCACAAGCTACGTTTACGAGGGACCACGACAACGCCATTGTCCAGATCGTGAACGAGATCTGTGAGTCTCGAGCAGAAGCATTGATGAGTTGTGACCCGCTGCGGATGACGCCCGAGGACTTTGTGCCGACGGAAGAGCACCTGCGGCGGTTCCCATTCTTGGACGGTATCCCATTACCGCAACTGCAGAAGCGATTCCTGATCCTACGCAACTTCAACTGCCGTCTCCAGAACTCGCTCTCGTTCGTCGATCTCTCCGTGCCAGACGAGCAGTCGTTGCTGGCCAAGGGTGCGCGTGGTCTCCGAGGTATCATCTTCCAGCACGTCAAGCTTGCGTGGTGGCTCAACATCCTCAAGGAGCAACAGAGTCCCGCGGCAGCAAGACCCGAAATCGAGATCGACCGCCACCGTGCTCGTGAGGCGACCGAGACGACCGGTATCAAAGACAGCGTGTTTGCGCAGAGCTTTGACCAGCTGCATGCGATCCAGCCGTCACTTCTGCGAGGTGCGGACCGAGCATTCAAGTGCCAGTTTGTCGGTGAGTTTGGCGACGATTTTGGCGGTTTGTACCGTGAATGCATCGCGCAGATCAGCTCCGAGTTACAGAGCAATGTATTGCCACTGCTCACGCCGTGCCCGAACGCCGTGGCCGCCGTCGGTGATAACAGGGACAAATTCGTCCCGAATGTCCACGCGCGAAGCGACGCCCGACTGGTCCACATGGCCGAGTTCCTGGGCAAACTCATCGGCATCGCGATCCGCACCAAGACGCCACTCGACTTGAACCTACCTGCCGTCTTTTGGAAAACGCTGGTGGGCCAACCAGTGATCCGCCGCGACGTCGAAGCAGTCCACCACGGATGCTTCCAGGTCGTGGACGCGATCGACAATATCAATGCGCACGGCATCACCGAGACCATGTTCGACGAGATCATCGACGCCCACTTCACGGTGGTGTCCAGCTCGAGGAAGCCCGTGGACGTGATCCCTGGTGGCAAGCATGTGCGTGTGCTGTGGGAGGACAAGGACGACTACGCACGCGCTGTGCAGACGTACCGCCTCACCGAGTTCACACCGCTATGCCAGGACATCACGCGAGGCATCGCGACCATCCTACCCGCTCCAACGATCGCGCTGTTTACGTGGTGCGAGCTTGCGACGCTCGTTTGTGGCAAGCCCACCGTGGACATTGAGCTGCTCCGACGGCGTACGATCTACGGCGACGGCTGCCAGGCGAGTGACCCGCACATTGCGTACTTCTGGGACGTGCTCGGCGAGTTCACGGACGAACAAAAGTCGTCGTTCCTGCGGTTCGTCTGGGGCCGCTCGCGGTTGCCCACGCACGCCGCTGACTTTACCCAGGACTTTAAGATCTCCGGTCTGCCCAAGGCCGCCGGCCGACCCGACACGTACCTACCCATCGCACACACGTGCTTCTTCTCGATCGACCTGCCCAATTACTCGTGCCACGAGGTGATGAAGGAGCGACTGCTGTACGCGATCACGCACTGCCTCTCGATCGACGCAGACAACACCACGGTGGCGCAGCGCGCCGGCCAGGGCCTCAACTGGACCGCGACGACCACTGCGACGGCTACTGCGACGGCGTCAGCGATGGCAGCTGCCGCGGCCACAACCACCAGCACGGTGGTCGCCACGGCGGCAGCTGCCGTCTCGAGCGTCATTGCCGGGCTCTCGGTCGCGCTTGGTGAGTGAGCAGCTCTTTTTTTTCTCCCTCTCTCTCTCTTTCTGTATGCTTGCCTATATATTTTTTTTCACACGTATCTAGTTTTTATGAATCTAAATCATAATACTTCTCGCTGTCTGTCTTGTGGATGTGGCCATGCGCTTGGGGATGGCAACGTCGAAAGCTCTCACCCAGTCGCGGTGGTTGGCGAACTCATTCAGTGCGATTAAAACCGCATCAATATTCAGTACCGGCTTGTGGACGTGCATGAACTCTTGCAGTGGGAGGCGGCGGACGCGGACGCCCTGAACGGTGGCCTTGGCCAGCGTCTGGCCCTTGCGCACTGCCCGGTCAACGATGCCACCGACGACGTAGACGCAATCGGAATCCAGCTCTGTGAGTGCCTCGTCGGCGTCAGGGGACAGGTACACCAACTTGTCGGCGTCGTACACGGTGTCCACTGTCTCGGTGTGGATGTGGATCTACGTGAGAGTCGACCATGGTGAGCATGTATGATACCGTCAATCAGTGACCACGGCTCACCTTCCAGCTCGGCACACCGTGCCGCGAGCCAAGCGATGCGATCGTGCCAGTGTATGAGGCCACACGCAGCGAGATGAGCATGTCTAGTGGGCACTTTTTCATGTACCCATACACGCACCCAAGCTGCTTGAGCACACTGTGGCATTCCTGCAGCACGTAGACGACAACAGCTTGAACTAAGGAGCCATAGCGATAGCACGCGGTACTATACGTACTCGCTCGGTTTGGCGCTCGGCAAATGCCATGTCCACGACCACGCGTAGGCCACTGGCGAGGCCCGTATCCAGTTTTTGCTGCCCACGAGATTCAGGTCAGGAGCGCAACCCTCGCATCGTAACGGAGCTGCCGGGCACGTACGTATTGCTCAACACGCTGCATTTTGATCCGTTCCATCTGCTCCCGCTTTTGCTCTTCGCTCATGCCTTGTTGATCGGCAATGCGAGCGACTGCTGCAGCTTGCTTTTTGGTGGCGAGGCGCGCGTCTTTTTGGTGACGCCGCAGTGCGCGTTGGTGCTCTCGTTTCGTGATTTTTGATTCATGAGGTTTTAGCTTGTGGTGATGCTTTGCTTGCCGCACTGCTTTGGCGGTAGCTGTGGCGATTCCTAGTAGCGCGGCCCCCACGACCACAACAACAAGCCACACCGTCCATCGTTTGTCCATCATCACGGCAAGCTTGCCTCGCATCAAGTTCGTTCGATAGAAACAGATCTGGTGCAATCTGATACGGATCTGAGGAAGGCACATTTACAGCCAATCACAAGATGGATGTCATGTGTAATGGATACAGTAGGTGCTTTCGGCCAATCGTTTGATGGATGGCATGCCAGATCAAATCAAGTTGATCAGGACTCCTGATTCAGGAGGGAGACTTCTCCATCTTCCACTGCGCGGGCATCTCTTCGCGCTCTCACGCACTAGAAATGGAGACGACGGAATGCTGGAACGTGACCTATGGTCTATTCCAAGACTGGAACTCGAATGGCGGGGTACCCCCGTCCGTTGGCGTCGAAGGCGGCACAAACATCGCTGTTTTCGACACAGGAGTCGATGATGTGGCGAACTCAACGTTCACCATCACCGATTCGTGTGGAGGTGCCGGGGGAATATTCCCACTCAAGGAGTACCCTCCTACAGATCCAGCGTCTGGCGTCGTCGCTGTCATCAGCGAGTGGTCGGACGACTACAACAGTGAGAGCGAGTTCTACATGCAGATCGAGAGTTGCGACCGCAACCAGTCGGCCAAGCTGGCGATGCGTGGTGTCTATGTGATCGCTGCACCCCAAGTCGCCTACGCGGTTCTACGCAAATCATTGAGCAACAGCTCGGACGCCTGCATGGGGTCAGTCAAGATGGCGCTCATGATGTACACTCTCGAGGCCTACTGCGCCACGAATCCTGCCGCGACAGAGTGCACAAAGCCTGTGAACTCCACACTAAGCACGGCGCCGCTCCCATCTTCATCGCCCGACGCATCTACTACATCGTCGCCGCAGTCACCGCAGTCATCCAGTCATCGACAGAGCCTCCTGGCCGCTGTTGCGATGGTATCCACGATGGTGACCGCCGCGTTGACATTCTGAGAGTACGCCACGGACTCGAGTCTGTACGAAGAAAATCAGTCGCCTACACCCGTTGATCGCACAAGAGTCGAGTGCAATAGTCACGTAAACTCTTCCATCGCTGTGTGGACAGTCCGTATGAATACATTTGCCACAGCAGCTTCAACTACTCGTCGCAAAAGCCGACAATCATCGTGCACTCTATGCGGTCCGTGCTCACGGCACGCATCCCGCCGTGGTGAACAGTAAAACACTAAAGATGGAATGAGAAACGCACTGACGGTAGTTTGGATCTCGCCAGATGCCTGTCCACTTCGAGCATGTTTCAGATGACGTGCAAGCCATTTACAGAAGCAGATCACTTCATCCGCTCGGGGCAACTTGGCTCAACCTAACGACTCCAATGAGATAGGATAAAGTCGTCTACATGTCCGCACTGTACGAGCTGAGTCGACGGAGACGGTGGTTGACTCGATCGCTGCAAGTAGCGTTGTAATGGTGCATGTGCGGCTTGCATGTGGTGGATCCTCGGATGAACTAGGCGTTCATCACGACGCCCTATCGATGAGTGGGTGTTGATCGCGAAATCGCGGGAGAGTTCGTTACAGGTCAGGTCCAGGTCAGAGGGTGCGGATTATTGCATCCGAAAGGGACCATCGCTCAGATTGCACCCGCTTTTTGCTCAGTTGTAGTCTTTCCCCCCAGCCTCACGGTGCAACCTTGGGGCCCGGAGTTCTGTTCTACTGTATGCACCATGAGATCCACCCGGTTGATGTGTTTGATACCGCTTCAATAAACGCACTGGGTTGTTGCGGTGAGTGTGGGTTCAAATCCATTGATACAGCGCCTCGCAGTGAAACGACGACGGTAGGTAATACAATCGATGTCTGTCTGGTCGAGCCTTCTCATGCGCCGTGTGCCGGTCGATCATCATGGACAAAGACCACGAAGGCCCGAAGAAGTCGCCACCACATAAACGAATTCACCACAAGGCGATCACACACGACATGCACCTTCCAAGATGAGCCAGACTACCAAAGACCACTGCTGGAATACCGTCTACGCGCGCTTCCACGAGTATGGCCATGAAGTCTCGCCACCCGCGGCGGCTAACCGTCTGGCCAATGATCAGCTGAAGAGCAGTGCTATCTCCCCCGTGGCCAAGTGGAGCTCTCCAGGAGTCGACTCTGACAGAAAGGCACCGACCAAGGAGCTCGACTTCGGGGACGTCGTCGACAAGACAACCTTTCGAAACATGTGCGGTGCGTCGGGCGGTATCTTTGTGCCGATAGTCCCCGTAACTGCGATCGTCGTCGAGGTCAAAGAGATTGTGTACGCGCTCGGTGCACATGGCGTGCGATTGATCCTGGATAGCTGTGACGGAGGCAAGACGTCGATCATGGCCAAGGAGCCGGGCGTGTACGTCCGTCCTCGATTCGCCCACTGTGGCCATCATCGCTCGTGCGAACTGACTGGAGCGAAGGTCTTGTGTCGTGTGATGGCACGGCATCACTGTCGTTCTCTGTCGGCACACTCGAAGAATACTGCGCGACGTTTCCTAGAGGTGCTCCGTGTGCGACGTTGAAGAATGAACTATCACCGTCGCCGGCTCCATCGACCGAAGTTTCCGAAAGCGGGTCGTCGTCATCGACGAGTGCACCGCAGTCATCGACGAGTGCACCACCTTCGTCGTCCAGTCGACGTGTCACGTTGATGGCAGGTGTGTCAGCGCTGTGCTCAATGGTGGCTGCCACACTGTTGGCCTAGACATGAAGATAGCGGTACATTTCAGCTTGGCTACATTGTACGCCAACTCTTGAATGTCAACACACGCATGTCCTCCCCTGGGGGCCGCAGGTTGATACGATCTCAGTTATAGTCAGCAAGACGTAGTAGTGGCTTAAAAGGCAACGTCACCTACTCGTACGTGGTGGCGACACTTGAAGACTATTGTGAGGAGAACGTCCTCAACTCCGACTGCGCGAAGCTCCTCGATGGATCGAGGTACCTCACTCCGACGCCAACGCCAACTTGGACACCGTCGTCTGGGTCCAAACGCAGCCTCTCTATCACGGTCGTCACCCTGTGGACTCTGATAGTATCGACGATGTGGTGCTGATCCTTCTCAGTCAAGTACAGTAGCAAGCATTTTGCTTCATGTCTCGGCGTGGTTTCTCCGGTGTTGTGCTTGCCATGCTTGTGTCGTTCTCCGTCTGCCTGCAGCAGCGAGAATCGGATCAGGGTATCCAGTCTCGTTGACAACCAAGAAATGATCGTTCTGACTGGTTGAAAATCTGCGATGCGAATACTCATTGGCTAGAACTTGTAGCATTCCTTTTCTTGCAATGCACGACTCGTCCATCCACCGCATCATCGCTGGTTCTTCACCGGCGCTGCTCCACGGATTCGCTGGCGAATGTCTGCGTGACGCAGACGCCGTGAGAGCCTTCGCCCATGGCAGCACGTTCCTCGATCTCGACCAGTTTGCCGCGCACCGATCCACAGGTGCGACATTGGCGTTCGCCTTGTTTGCATTCGATGGTGAAGACTGACTGTTGAGCGCAGTTGTGGATCTGGCGTGCAAGGAGCGAGACGCGTCGCATTTCTCTGGTGACCACCGCGACAGACAGAGCGTGGAAGCCAAGTTTGGCGACTTCCTGGACGCGTTCGCTGCTGCAATCGAGCGAAGAGACCACTGGCTCAACAACGTCGAGGGGCTCCAACTGTATCTCTGCCAGTGTCCCATTGCCGTACCCAAGCCGGATGAGACGTGCGAGGCGCCTATGCTGCCAAGAATTATGGAGCTGTTCACTGTGTACGTCTATCCATGACGAGGCGAATCGTCACTGTGTACAAACGATGTGATTGCTTTAGGCCAGCGTCCGTCTCGTCGGCAGATCTCACACAGGTGAATCTGTGGATGAGCATCGAAGCGAGTCGAACTGGGATACACTATGACGCCTACCGCAACATTCTCCTCGTGCTCAACGGCAAGAAGACTGTGAAGCTGTACCCACCGTCCCAGGCCAAGTACCTCTACCCGCGGCCAGTGTACTCTGCGTCAGCAAACCACAGTACGGTCAACCTTGCGCGACCAGATCTTATCTCGCATCCCGATTTCATTCACGCACAGCCCACAACACTCACTGCAGCAGCTGGAGGTGAGTCATATTTCTGTGAAACCTATCAGCTTCCGGAGAGAACCCTCAGCTGATACATGTCTCGCAGACGCCATCTTCATCCCCGAGGGCTGGTGGCACCAAGTTGACTCGGACCCGTTCACGGTTGCCATCAACTTCTGGTTTGAAGGCATTCGTCACGCTCTTGTCCGCGATCCAGCGATGGGTGTCTACTACGCTCGCGTTGTGATGCAAGAGCTGGTCAAGCACGAGACAGAGTGTGCCCTAGCCGACTACCAGGCCGCAGCTCGAGCACGAATTTCTATTGCACCCAGCACGACTCTTGCTGGGTCTCATAATCAACACGAGTTTGAAGAAGCGGTGGTGGCTCTAGCATCCGACGAGCTCCCTAGTGCACTGATGCACCTTGCCGAGTCGAATGCTCTGAGCTTGGCGGATTCACTTTGCAATGCGTCGGATGCATTTGGTGCCTTCCTCGCGACTGCTTTCGATAGCCTCGCCTCCCAAGACGCTACGTGGATAGGATCCATGTTCGAGAGCCTTGGTCAAGAGGCAGATCGAGTCAAGAGAGAGCTGCTCGCCAAGCACGACAACTTCAAGCGGCTTATGTTGACGAAGGTGGTATTGGCTAGCTTGAGTTGTTGATTGGCAACATAGTTGAATCAAATTGTTGCGGCAATGGGTGTCAGGCCACGAATCGTGGAGCACCCTGCAAACGAATGGCCACTCAAAATAGAACACTCTGTATCCACTTTCAAAGTTCATTTATTATATAAATGACTTTTAGAAGCATGCACAAAACAAAGGGTATGCTTTTAAAGAGGTCAAAGGGTGATGTTGAACATTTGTTTGGTGTGACGTCGCGCACCGCGCATGGTCTTCGTCCACGATTCGAGGGCATGGCGACATACTCACCAGCCAGTCCAGAAAACACCGCGTGCTGATTACGACCGCGTCATCACCACCACCACGAACAGCAACGCCAACGCACACACGCAGACGCCGACAAGAATGACCACGCGCACGCGCCCCGATGAAGACGTTGACATGGAGCTCCGCAAGCTCAAGCAGCAGAAAGTGTGGAACGTCGTGCCGTCCGAGTTCTCGATGCTCACGGCCAACCCTATCCGCAAAATCGTCGACGACATCAAGAAGCCCGTGAACTCGGACAAGGCGCTGATTCCACTCTCGCTCGGTAGGGCGACGCCCTGAACGCTGGAGAACACAAGCATGAATGCTGATGGTATCGTTGTGTGATCTGCAGGCGACCCGACCGTGTTCGGTAACTTCAAGTGCCCAGATGTGCTGGTCGAGTCGATCGTCCGCAACGTCCGGTGAGTCCATTTGGACGATGTATATGCAGTCAGTCGTACGTGTTGATCTGACTTGATGTGACGCGGTAGTTCGATGAAGCACAATGGCTACATCCACTCGGCGGGTACCGAGGCAGCGCGTGAGGCGATCGCGACGCACTTTGGCTCCCCGGCGGCCCCGCTCACCAAGGAGGTGCGTCATTGTCGCGTGTTTTATTATAGAAACAATAGGAAACTCATGGTTGTGTTGCATAGGACATTGTGATTGCCAGTGGGTGCTCGGGTGCGATCGACATCGCGCTGACGGGTCTGTTGAACCCTGGCGACAACATCCTGCTCCCCAAGCCGGGCTTCCCGCTCTACCAGGTCATCTGTGACGCGCACAAGATCAAGTGCAAGTTCTATGACCTGCTGCCAGAGAAGAACTGGGAGGTCGACGTCGCGCAGCTCAAGTCGCTCATCGATGAAAACACCAAGGCGATCCTGGTCAACAACCCGTCGAACCCGTGCGGCAGTGTGTACTCGAAGGAGCACCTCGAAGAGATCCTCTCGGTGGCTGACCACCACAAGCTTCCGATCATCGCTGTAAGTATAGGGTCACTTGTTGGTAAACATGGTAGAGAGGCGTGTCTTATCTTCGCGTGTCAACAGGACGAGATCTACGGCGACATGGTGTTCGGCGATGGCATGTTCTTCCCGATGGCGACGCTCACGCAGACCGTGCCAGTCGTTGCGGTTGGGGGCTTGGCCAAGAAGTTCCTCATCCCGGGCTGGCGTGTCGGTTGGCTCATGGTCCACGACCGCAACGACATCTTGAAGGATGTGCGCACCGCCTACTTCAAGCTCTCGCAGCTCATTCTCGGCGCCAACTCACTCGTGCTCGTACGCACTGCACTGATTGTGTTGATCACTCTTCTGCGACTTGGTGCTCACCGGTATGCTATGTTGATACAGAGCGCTGTGCCTGATCTGCTCACGCCGACGCCAGGCAGTGCGGAGGAGAAGTCCCTCGAGGAGTTCAAGAACTTCTATTATGACACCTTGGAGAAGAACTCCAAGTTCACCACCGATGCCTTGAGCCAGATCCGTGGCCTCAAGGTCGTCGTGCCGCAGGGCGCGATGTACGTCATGGTAAGTGTCGACCAAGCGTCGTGCCTTCCTGCAAAAGTATTGAATTCTGGTTATACCAACAGGTGGAAGTCGACACCAGTGTGCTCACCGACATCCAGGACGACTTTGACTTCACCCAGAAGCTCCTGGACGAAGAGTCCGTGTTTGTGCTCCCAGGCCAGGTTCGTGCTAGCGACTCGTGTGTGTGTGTAGCCGTCATGGAAACTGACTCGGTCTTGTGTTGTGTACAGTGCTTCGGGATGGTCAACTACTTCCGTATCGTATTCTCTGCGCCACACGAAGTGCTCAGCGACGCATACACGCGCATCGCCAACTTTTGCCAGCGCCACAGCATGTAAATCCCTCCCTCCCTCCCGTTGCGAGGCAAAATCCTAGACACCCATGTCTTTTTTTCCAACAAGTGGGGTTTTCTGAAATTTTACGTTGTCAATTTTGGTTTTGTGTCTCAGAAAACTCCCTACCCCTATCCTCCTGATTTCTCCACCCAATTTTGACCAATCATAGTGAAATGTAACCCCTTGTGTAACCTCTCTCATGGCGAAAATGACTGAAAAATTCTGGACTGTGCGAGTCGGTGTTGATTGTGAGTTTTCGGCACCAGTTGAAGGGATCCACGCATACCCAGCGCTCGACGACGCGCTTCACGAAGGCTCGTGTTCTCTGCGCCACAGCTCCTGACCTCAGGGATCAATAACGCGTCACCATGCCGCGGTTCATGTCGGCGCTTCTAGCGGTGGCGGTGCTCTTTAGCGTCGCCCAGATCACGCCGACGTTCGCCAAGTCGAATGGCGTGATCGTCGTGCGCGGCAACAAAATGTACAACGCCAACACGGGCGAGCGGTTCATGATGAAGGGCGTATGTAACCTTGTATCAATCATTCAGACTCGATTGTGCGTGACGGATCGTCGTGATGGACTACTGTAGATGACGTACGAATACGCCGTCAGTGATGAGTACTATACCAAGTACTCCAAGGCCGTGATCGCCGAGAACCTCAAGGGGCTCGAGTTCAACACGGTTCGTATCTACAACATCAACCCAGAGGAGTCGTATAAGCTCTTCATGAACGACATGGAGGCGCTCGGTGTGTACGTGCTCGTCGCCGCGTCCCCGGACAACGACGAATACTTTGGCAAGTACCGCTTCGCACCGATCCGCAAGGATCTTGGTCCAGAGTCGACGTCTGGGGAGACGTGCTACCCGGCGCTGCTCCTGGAGTACGGCAAGAAGGTGGGCTCACCACTCTACTGTAGGACTGTATCTGTAGATACGAGACTCACGCACTGTGTTTTCTTTACCTCAGATCGCGGCCAACTTTGCCCAGTACGACAACACCCTAGGCATCATTCTCGCCAACGAAATCATGCAGATCGACCTTAAGCCTGCGGCCTGCTTGAAACAGTACGCTGCCGATCTCAAGAACTGGATGCGCGCGAACGGCAAGATGATGCGCATCTTGCCGCTCGCGTACGCCGCCGCTGATAGTTCGTACGACAACCCCAAGCTCACGGACACCGTCCTGGAAGCCGATGAATACAACGTACTCAAGATGCAAGGCCTCATCTGTGGCGACACGATGAAGGACGGCATGATGCTCAAGAGTATCGACATTTTCCTCATCAACGAGTACCGTTGGTGCCCAGGCAACTCGTACGAGGAGGCGTACCAGCGGTTCTTGGAACTGACCAAGGGATTCCCAATTGTCGTCGCGTTTGGTGAATACGGCTGCCACCAGCCAGAGAAGACGACCCGAAAGTGGGAGATGGTCCCATACCTCTACCAAGAGCCGTCCTTGACCAAGGGTTTCTCGAACGTCTTCTCTGGTGGTCTCGCGTACTCGTACGGTGAAGCCAAGCTCGATAAGAGCTCGGGATTTCCGATGTTTTCGGGTACGTTCCCTGCTCTCACCTTCCTGGCTGTCTAAATTCCCATGATTGACTCTTGGTGCCCGCATTGTGCACAGGCGGATCGATCAGTCCACTTGAGAAACCGAGTTACATTCCGAAGGTGGATTACACGAACCTGAAGAACCAGTTTGCCAAGTACGAGCCATACAAGGAGAAGGCAGGGTGGACGGACTCGACCAAGTGTTCGTGGGCGCCTAAGGTGACCGAGTCGATCAGTGCGAACAACAAGCGCGCGACGAAGAGCGGCTGGATCATTGACAGCTGCACGTCGAGCGAACTCAAGATGATCAAGAGCGACACGTGGGTCGCCAAGACTCGTGAAGGCGCCGAGTGTGACGCAACGGGAGCTCGGTGCGATGTCAAGCTCTCGAAACGCGTGGGCACCACGCAGGAGGACATTTGTGGCGGCACGTACGTGGTGGAATCGGGTGGTGGCAAGTGTACGACGTCGACGGATTGTGGCACGAACGGCCAGTGCCTGAAGGTCAACGGAGTGAATGAATGCAGTTGCCTCGCGTGCTGGAGTGGCAGCGATTGCCGCGTGAGGGACACGGTGTCGTGCAGCAAGCTGTCGAGCAGCAAGACGGCGCCCAAGATCATCTTTGGCCTCGTTGGCGCATTCCTGGGTGTGATGCTGGTCGTGTTCATCGCGCTCGCGTTCATCGCGCAGAAGAAGAAGCGAGGTATGTTCTTCTCTCGTTGGATTCGTGTGTCTTTATTTACTAACGATTCGATTGTGCGACCCCTCCAGCGATGGATCGACTTGGTGATCAGGTCAAGTTGCGGGCACCGGGGGCTGCCCCCGCTCAGGCTCCTGCTGCTTTGTAGACCAAGTGTGCTGGTCCATTTATCCACTGCATCAATACACTCTGTGTAACTCGTTCATGCCGCCGCTGGTTTCGAACCCTACTGATCGATCGAAAGCATTCGCCTTGCAAGCATAGGGTGGCTACCCACGTGTGTACTGCGACAACTAAATGCTATGAAGTGGCTGAGTGAGCCTGCACTGTCCTCGATTCCGGTGGCAGAACCACGAGAACGAGTGTATCAATGCCTCAAACTATGGCTGGCTTAGGTGTTGAACTTGAAGAAGATGATGTCACCGTCTTGGACCTCGTACTTCTTGCCCTGGAGCTTCAACTTGCCGGCCTTCTTGACGGCTTCTTCGGAGCCCACTGCACCAAACAATATCCCACAGAATGGTCAGGTCCTTTCTCAAGTCACCTGCAGCCTCTTCCTCCAACTTACATTCTTTCAGGTCCGCGAATGCCTGGACTTCGGCCATGATGAAGCCACGTTCAAAGTCCGAGTGGATCACACCAGCAGCCTGTGGTGCCAGACGGCCCTTGCGGATGGTCCAGCCGCGGACTTCATCCTTACCGGACGTGAAGAAGTGGATCAGACCGAGCGCGTGGTATCCCATCTTGAGGATACGGTTCAAGGTCGACTTGTGGGTCGGGTTTTCCTTCAAGTAGGCCTCGAGCGTGCCCGACTGGTCCATGTCCATGAGCTCCAACTCGAACTCGCAGCTGAATGGGATCACCGGCTCATCACCACCGCGCTCCTTGACGTGCTCGGCGATCTTGGTGAGGTACTTGTTGCCCTTGCGGAGGTAGTCCTTCTTGCTCACGTTGACCAGGAACACGACTGGCTTGGCGGTCAGCAGCTGCAGCGTGTTGAGCACATCCACTTCGAGTGCGTTCCACTGGCCGAACGCGACGTCCTTGCCCGACTCGATCCACTCCTTGATGCGGACGAGGGCCTCCCACTCTAGCTTCTTCTCCTTGCCACCGATGCCACGCTCCACGTTCTTGCGGCCACTCTCGACGAGCTTGGACACGCGTTCAAGATCCTTCAAACGGAGCTCGTTCTGGATGATCTCGATATCACGCACTGGGTCCACGTTGCCTGCAGGTAGGGAGGTAGGGAGGTAAGTACATGCGTGTTTCCATCACCTACTGATTTTACGTGGGGTGGCGATCATTGCTGCACAGCGAGTATGAATACAAACCTTCGACGTGCGTCACCTCCTTCGAGTCGAAGCCACGCACCATGTGGTAGATGGCGTCGACGGCCTGGATGTGGGACAAGAAGGCGTTACCGAGGCCGGCGCCCTCCGCCGCGCCCTTGACGAGGCCAGCGATATCCGTGATGGTCATCACGGGGGGCACACTACAGTAGAGTAATACTACTTGTCAGTAGACTGCATCACCCCACGAGATGGGAGCCAGGTACCTACACGCTCTTTGGCTTGTAGCTGTCCACGAGCCAGTTGAAGCGCTGGTCCGGCATGGGCACGACCGCCTCGTTGGGCTCGATCGTGCAGAACGGGAAGTTCTCGGCCGGGATGTTCAGCTTGGACATGCAGTTGAAGAAGGTACTCTTGCCCACATTCGGGAGACCGACGATACCGATCTTGACGTTGTTGCTCGGGCGACCGAGGTACACACGAGGTGGCGCTTCCTGATGCAGTAAGAGAGAAGGGGGCGTGAGCAATCTAGTGGCACGCGGGTGCATCGTATCATGCCGCGCGCGCACGTACTTCCTTCTTCTTGGGCGGCATGGTGGGTGCAAGGCAATCTAATCACTGGGGATTTTGACCATGAATGGCCAAGGTGCGCGAGAAACCAGTACCAAAACCGGTTTGGGAACGCTTGATAACCTATATCATTGCATTCAGCTAGACCTGGACCTAAGAGGGTCTCGTCAAATATAACCGGCTTTAAGAGAAATCGTACCCCCTTCAGTTATGGTTGAATAGCGCCACCGTTTCAAAAAACGATGCGCGACTCTTTGACCAACTAACTGTTGACTGGTGTAACCAGCAGGAATGGTGCTTCAACGAGAGAGAATGACCCCTGGTGGACCAGTATGTTTAGGGTGACTCCCCGCGAGCGTGAAACCTCGCGCGTGCGTGAAGAGACGCCGCGCGAACCGCCCCACCCAACCCGCCCACAGACAGCAGCGCTTTCCTCGGTAACCCATTGCTTTCGCGCCGGGGCGCTTCGATTCCTCCCTCCCTGTCGTGGTCAAATAGTAGTATCTGGGCGTCCGTTCTCGCTGCGTGCATCATCAACTCTGCGCCAAGATGGTACGATGCTCTCTCTCCCCCCCACCTACTGACTAGTCCACGGTATCGTATCTAACTGCGACGTCGTGTATGGAACCTCTACTAAAGCCGATCGGGTTCGGCGCGGAGCCCGAGATGGCGTGGATACTGCCCAAGCAGAGCGGTGACGTGCCCGTCAAGCGGTCTGGCCACTCGTTCACGCTCAAGAGCACGGACACGGAGACGTGTGTGTATATGTTTGGCGGCTGCGACCACAAGTCGCCCCCAGGCCCGACCAACGACCTGTACAAACTGGACATCAACAACGGCAACTACACGTGGTCCAAGGTGATTCCGACCACCAGCGGTCCAGAAGACCTCCCGCCGCCGCGATGGCGCCACTCGGCCGTTCTGTACGACAAGAAACTCGTCATCTTTGGTGGCTTCGCGGCCGAGAAACGCATGAACGACGTGTGGGTATTCGACACGGAGCTACGTGTGTGGGAGCAGCAGCACGCGAGCGGCTTCTGGGAGGGGCTCCCGCAGTGCCGAGGCGCCCACACGGCGACGCTGGTCGGTGACAAGATGTATGTGTGCGGTGGGTACGGTGGGAACGGGTACGGGCGCACCGACTTTAACGATCTCCACGCGCTTGACCTCGTGCATTGGCGATGGGAGGAGATCCAGACGGAAGGCGACAAACCAGAGCCTCGCTCCGGCCACCAGACGTGTCTCGTGCAGGATAAGCTCTTCGTCATGGGCGGATGGAACTCGTTCAAGCAGTTCCAGGACATTTGTGTGTGCGACTTGACCACCAAGACGTGGAGCACCCTCGACGTGCAGCTGCTGTCCCCGACGTGGAACCACACGTGCGTCAGTGTGGCCGCCGTGCCACACTGGAAGATCTTCATGTTCGGTGGCAACAGCGGTGATCTCGCAGAGTCGGGCACAGCACAAGGCATGTACCTCAACTCGGTCATCGTGCTCGATACAGGATCCATGGCATGGCAGACGCCGCCAGTGCGAGGGGACGCGCCGACACCGCGTGCGGATACCTGCATGGTGTTTGACAAGTCGACCAACTTCATGATCTTCTTCGGCGGCTGGGCGAATCGCTGGTTCAACGACCTCCACGTGCTCAACGCGAGCGAGGTTGTTGGTCCACCCTACGCCGTGTCGTCGATCGAGCCTTCGGCAGGTCCGATCACCGGTAATGCCAAGGTCAAGATCAACGGCTACAACTTTGTCGGCACGAACGCGACGCTGCGATTCGCAGTCTCCAAGGGTTTTGTTGACGTCCAAGGTGCAGTGCTGAGTCCGTCGCTCATTCAGGCGACTGCACCCAGCTTCGAGAAGTACGGCCCTCTGCATGCGGAAGTGCGAGCATCGCTGTCAGGAATGCCATACACCAACTCGTCGGCACCGTTCAAGTTTCACTCCGTCACTGCAGCACCAAAGTCGCTCGCCTTCGGCCCGTGCCTCATCTCAGCGCTCAATGATCTCTGTCTGGCGGAGACGCCTACGACATTCGTGATCCAAACCAGAGACAAGGACGACGTTCCACGTGATTGCGGCGGTGATGAGTTCACGATCACGCTCAAGAACTTGGATACTCCGACCGCTGAGGAGCAGCCGATCACTCATATCGTCAACAGGCGCGACGGTAGGTACGTGGTCACATTCACAGCGCCGCACGCAGGCAAGTACCAGTTGTCGGTGGTCTTCGACGGCACATTCGCTGGTATCGCTGGCCCGGTGCGTGGTTCGCCGTTCACCGTGTTCTTCCAGCCAATCACCGAGGAGAACAAGGCCAAGTGCATGCCTCCTCTTGCAGGCGAGAAGGATATGGACTCGGCCGAGATGACACGACGCGTGATGGCCAGTATGAACAAGCGCAACGGCGAGTTCCGCCGCCTGCTGCTTGATCTGAAGAAAGACATTCCTAGCAACGAGACGGATGGCTTGGAGACGCTGCGCAAGGTCAAGGAGATCATCAAGAAGCTCGAGGTTGAGAAGGATAGCAACATCTTGGTGATGGACCAGGTGCGGCAAGTGTTCAACCACATCAAGAAGAATGGCGGCCACGTCGACAAGGAACTCGTGGATATCGAAAATATGGACAAACTCTTCATGGATGTCCAGAAGCAAGTGCCGCTCACCGACCAGCGCATCCAGGAGCCGACGCGCATTTTCAGTGAGAAGACCGAAGATAAGATCGTCGCGTACGAGAAGGCGATCGGCAAGAAGATGGAGACACTCAAGACGCTTGACTTTTGGTCGTACACGCTGGAGGCTGACAAGGCGCTTGAGAAGATTGAGAGTTACTCGGTCGACTGGGAGATGGAGATGAAGAAGTGCGACGAAAACACCAAGCTCTGCGCGATCTTCGGCTTCCCACAGCTCATGAACGAGTCGTTGCGCATGATGAACCTCATGCGCGCAGACGTCGAAGGCGTGAAGACAGTGTGGGCCATTATTCGCAAGACCAAGGCCTTCTTCCAGAACACGACCCAGATCTTGTTCAAGAGTGTAGACGTCAACGCACTTCAGATCGAGATTCAATCCACGCTCAAGGAGCTCAAGAAGATCCCGAAGGAGATCCAGTGGTGCGACGCTTACCAGTCCATTCTCACGGAGTGTCAGTCGTTTGACAAGACGCACCCGCTCATTCGCTGTGTGTCGTCCAGCTACATGCGTCCTCGCCACTGGACACGCATAATGGCCAAGACTGGCCCGTTCCCCACACCGGACGAGGACCCAGAGCAGCGTCTAGGACTCATCCTGAGCAAGAACTTGCATCACTATGGCTCGGAGATCACAGAGATCTGCTACGAAGCCGAGAAGGAGCAAGAGCTGGAGCTACGCCTGATCGAGTTGGAAGGTATTTGGGCCGAAGTCAACTGGGAGATGACACCGTACAACCCTCAGGCTACCGAAGAGGATATCGTTCCGCTGCTCAAGATCTCAGAAGACAACTTTGAGTTGCTTGAGACCCACCAGATCGATGTGCAAGGCATGAGCGCGTCCCCATACCAGTCAGAGTTCGAACCACGCGTGGCAAGTCTCCAGATCGGTCTGTCGTCGGTGAACGAAGTTGTGGTGCTGCTTGGGGACATCCAGCGATCGTGGAGCTACCTCGAGCCGCTGTTCATTCAGTCCGAGGAAGTCAAGAAGCAGTTGCCTGAGCTGACGTCGGACTTTGAAGATATCGATGTGGATGTGAGGCGCATCCTCAAGAAGGCCTGGGTCACTGTGAATGTCCGTTTGGCGTGTACGGAGACCGGACTCATCAAGAAGCTCGAACAGATCGTGGAGAAGCTCGAATTGTGCAAGCACCGCCTCAAGGAATTCTTGGACGGCCGTCGTCGCCAGTTCCCTCGCTTCTACTTCATGTCTGAAGCCGATTTGCTCGACATTCTGTCAAACGGATCACACCCAGAGCGTATCATGCCTCACTGCTCCAAGATCTACCTTGCCACCAAGACACTCACACTCGAAGACCGTGGCGGAGAGCGCCCAACCGCCACGCAGTTCGTGTCTGGTGTCGGTACTGAAATTGTCGACTTCCACGAGCCGCCAGTGCTGGATGGCGAGGCTGAAATCTACCTCGCGACCGTGATGAGCGCCATGCGCCTCACTCTCTTCCGTCACATTGAACGTTCCCTCGTCGCCTACACGGAGATGCCTCGTGTCGAGTGGATCAACTACAAGGACCCAAAGACCGGCCGCCCCATCGATGCTGCGCAGATTATCCTGTTGGCCGCCGGCGTGCACTACGTACAGGAAGTGGAACGTGCTTTCCGTGCGATGAACGAGCAGGGCGAAAAGGACGCTCTTGAAAAGTACAACAAGTTGCAAGAAAAGCAGCTCGAAGACCTGATCAAACTCACCCAGAGCAACTGCACGTCGGAGGAACGCCAGCGTGTCATGGTGCTCATTACCATGGATGCGCACGGTCGAGATATCGTCGCCAACATGATCCGCGCGGGCGTCGAAGACGCGACGTCGTTCCAGTGGCAGTCACAGCTGAAGCACTACTTCTCTCCCCCGGCAGGCTCGTTCTTGAAGCGCGATATGAACTTCCGTGGTCCCAACAACGCACGTGCGCAGATCCTCATCGCTGATGCGGGTATTCCATACGACTACGAGTACTTGGGCAATGGCCCTCGCTTGGTGATCACGCCGTTGACGGATCGTATCTACGTGACGGCCACGCAAGCACTCAACTTGCAGATGGGTTGTGCTCCCGCTGGTCCTGCTGGTACGGGAAAGACCGAAACCACCAAGGATCTCGCCAACGCCTTGGGCAAGGTCTGCTACGTGTTCAACTGCTCTCCTGAGATGGATTACAAGTCGCTGGGTAACATCTTCAAAGGCCTGGCGTCGTCGGGTTCCTGGGGCTGCTTCGATGAGTTCAACCGCCTCGTTCCGGAGGTGCTGTCCGTGTGCTCCGTCCAGTTCAAAGCGGTGTGCGATGCCTGCAAAGCTGACGACGAGAAGTTTATCCTTGAGAACGACGAGGTCATGCTGGACCCAACCGTCGGCGCGTTCATCACGATGAACCCTGGCTACCTCGGTCGTTCCGAGCTGCCAGAAGGTCTCAAGGCTCTCTTCCGACCGATGACTGTCATGGTGCCTGATCTCGTGCTCATCTGCGAAAACATGTTGATGGCGGAAGGCTTCACCCAAGCCAAGATCCTCGCGTCCAAGTTCTACGGCCTTTATTCGCTGCTTGGCCAGCTGCTCTCCAAGCAAATGCACTACGATTGGGGTCTTCGTGCCGTCAAGTCTGTGCTGTGTGTCGCGGGTGCATTCAAGCGTGCGGAGCCAGACATCCCAGAAATCGATCTCTTGATGCGAGCGCTGCGTGATTTCAACATCCCCAAGATTGTGGCAGAAGATCTGGTCATCTTCTTCGGTCTATTGGGCGATCTCTTCCCTCGCGACTCGCCGAATGTCGATGTGCGCAACGACCCACCTCGCAAGCGGGACATGGAGCTCGAATCGATGGTGCAGGGTGCCTCTGAAGCCATCGGCAATACGCCGCGCCCAGAGTTCATGCTCAAGGTCGTGCAGTTGTCGGAACTGCTCGCGATTCGTCACTGTGTATTCGTGATGGGGCCGCCTGCGTCTGGCAAGACCGAGACGTGGAAGACGTTGAAGAAGGCGCGTGAGCTCATGGGCATGCCCATGGAAGTGCAAGATCTCAACCCCAAATCCGTGAGCACGAACGAGTTGTATGGTTACATCGTGCTCAAGACCCGTGAGTGGAAGGATGGTCTCTTGTCGCGCATCATGCGTGACCTGGGCTCCCGTCGTCGGGACAATGGCGACGAGGACAACAACCCCAAATGGATCATCCTTGATGGTGACTTGGATGCCAACTGGATCGAGTCGATGAACTCGGTCATGGATGACAACCGTATGCTCACGCTTGCGTCCAACGAGCGTATCCCACTCAAGCCGCACATGCGCATGATCTTCGAGATTCGAGATCTGGTGTACGCGACGCCGGCGACGGTCTCGCGCGCTGGTATCCTCTACATCTCGACGTCGGAAGGCTACCAGTGGCGCTGTCTGATCGACTCATGGCTTGACATGCACTGCCAGGCACCGCTCGACCACCGGCTCAAGAACATGCAGTTCACACCCGAGATCCGAGCCAAGTTCCAAGGGCTCTTTGACCAGTACATCGAGCCGACGCTCAAGTTCTTCAGGAAGAAGCTTGTACCGATCGTGCCCGTGGAGGAGACGACGCTCGTGACGAACTTGCTCAACATGATCGACTGCTTGCTGACGCCTGGGGTGCTCAACGACTACGCGGTGATGCAGAACTCGTTCGTGTTTTGCTGCGTGTGGGCGTTTGGCTCGATCCTGACGGTCAGTGACGACGGTACCGACTACTCGGCCGAGTTCAGCAACTGGTGGAAGAACCAGTGGAAGGACGTCAAGCTTGTCGCATCCGCAAGCAACACGGTGTTCGACTTCTGGCTCGACCCAGAGACCTCCAAGTTCAACTCCTGGTCCAAGTCGCCGTACTTTTACACCGAGACATACAAGTCGCCGAGCCCGATCAACCAGATCACGGTACCGACCACTGAGACGGCGTCGATCGCGTTCTGGCTCGAGAATTTGATCACCAAGAGCATCCCGGTGATGGTGTGTGGTCCTGCTGGTACGGGTAAGACCCAGAACATCGTCGGCATGCTCAAGAAGCTGAGCAAGGATGAAGCGACGGCTGCGTTCCGGTACTGCACGATCAACTTCAACTTCTACACGACTTCTGGTATCCTCCAGCAGGCCATGTTCGGCCAGCTCGAGCGTAAGACCGGTTGCAACCTTGGTCCTCCAGGCAAGGCCAAGCTCATTTACTTCATGGATGACTTGAACTTGCCGGAAGTGGATCCGTACAACACGCAGAGCGCGATCTCGCTGCTGCGTCAGGTCATGGAGTACAAGCACTGGTTCGACCGCGCCAAGCTCCAGAACCAGAACATTCTCAACTGCCAGGTCGTCGCGGGTATGAACCCCACCGCCGGTTCGTTCCTCATCGACCCTCGTCTCCAGCGCCACTTTTGCACGTTCGCGATGGGCATGCCCGAGGCGCCGAGTCTCGTGACGATTTACGAGACGTTCCTGGGTGGCCACTTGTCCACGTTTGGCGATGAGCTGAGCAACGTCCAGTTCAGCAACGCGTTGATCAAGGCCGCCCTCGCGCTGCACAACTCGGTGGTGAACACGTTCCGTAAGACCGCCGCCAACTTCCACTACGAGTTCAACGTGCGCCACTTGTCCAACGTGTTCCAGGGTCTCATCGCGTCCAAGAAGCAGCGCTTCTCCACGACCGAAAAGTTTATCTTCCTGTGGCTCCACGAGAGTGAGCGCGTCTACGGCGATCGTCTGGTGTGCAAGGCTGACATCGAAAAGTACAACCAGCTCGTGCAGCTCCAGGTGAAGCGGTCGTTCCCAGCGTGCAACACGAGTCGCTACTACGCGGCAGAGAACTCGTGGCCGCTGATCTTTTGCCATTTCACCAAGGACGGCGACCCTGAGTACGACCAGATCTCCGGCACCAACCTCGATGACCTCAAGAACAATCTGCAGGCGCAGCTTCGCGACTACAACAACAACGAGAACAACTCGGCGATGCACCTCGATCTCTTCGACGACGCGGTCAAGCACGTTGCACGCATTGTGCGTATCCTTCGCAACGAGAGCGGCCACGCCTTGCTGGTTGGTGTCGGTGGTTCCGGTAAGCGCTCGCTTGCTCGGTTGGCCAGCCACATCTGTGGGTTGGTGGTGCGCCAGATCACGATCAGTTCCAAGTACGGCGAGAACGAGTTCAAAGAAGACTTGCGCAAGATGCACATGGGTGTCGTGGATATGCTGTCGCGTGGCGAAGAAGACAGTGGACTCGTGTTCATGCTCACCGACTCCCAGATCACCAACGAGAAATTCCTGATCTACCTGAACGATCTGCTGGCGTCCGGCGAAATCCCAGACTTGTTCGCGACCGAAGATATGGACAACATCGTCAACATGCTGTCCGTGGTCGCTGGCAGCAAGGACCGCAAAGAGGTGATCAAGTATTACCAGGCTGAGATGCGCAAGCGACTCCACTTGTGTCTGTGCTTCTCGCCCGTTGGTGACGACTTCCGCAACCGCGCGCGCAAGTTCCCAGCGCTGGTCAACTGTACGGTCATTGACTGGTTCCAGCCGTGGCCAAAGGAGGCGCTACTCTCAGTGGGCAAGGAGAAGCTCAAGGAGATTGCGGACTTGCTCGGCGACGACAACTCACGAGCAGGTATCGAGAACTTCATGCCGTTCTCGGTGCAGTCGGTGAACCAGTGTGCTGAGCGCTTCTTCCAGGTCGAGCGTCGCTATGTGTACACCACGCCCAAGTCGTACCTGGAATTGCTGCAGTTGTACAAGAAGATCCTGAAGAAGAAGGTGAATGAGTACACGGGCGCGGTCGACCGTCTCGACAAGGGTCTGCAGAAGCTCAAGGAGACGGGAGAAACCGTCGCGCGGCTGGAGGTGGAGTTAAAGGGCAAGCTGGAAGCCGCGGAAGACAAGAAAGCGGTGGCCTCGAGCATCGCCGAAGCTGTCAACAAAGAAAAGGCCAACGTCGAAGTTGAGAGCAAGAAGGCGAGTGAGGAAGCCGCCAAGTGTGCGGTCATCCAGGCCGAAGTCACAGAGAAACAGCGGTCAACGTCCGAGGATCTCGCTAAGGCCGAGCCAGCCGTGCAGCAGGCCATGGAAGCGCTCGACTCGCTCAACAAGAAAGATCTTGGCGAGTGTAAGACCATGTCCAAGCCACCGACTGGTGTCGATGATATCTTCGCCGCGACGATGGTCCTTCTGGCTGGTGTGCATCCGAATGTGCAAGTGTCCAAGACGGGCAAGGTCAAAGACACCAAGTGGGACACGGTCAAGAAGCAACTGCTTGGTAACATCCCGGAGTACATCGAGTACTTGGTCGGGTTCAAGCAGGTCGTGGACGACGGCAAAGTGCCCACGCAGAACTGGAGGGAAGTGCGTGAGTTCCTCGAGAAGGAGCACTTCAACTACGATATCATCTTGACCAAGAACAAGGCCGCCGCCGGTCTTTGTTCGTGGGTAGTCAACATCGTGATGTACTACGACATCCTCGTGACCGTCGAACCCAAGCGTCAGGCACTCGCGGCAGCCAACGCCGAGTTAGAGGCTGCGAACAAACGCCTTGGAGAAGTCACGGCACTCGTTGCTGACCTCCAGGAGAAGCTGGACAAGCTGTTGGCCGAGGCCGCAGCAGCCGAGAAGGAGAAGGAGGACGCGGTCAACTCTGTGGAGCAAGGTAACCGCAAGATGCGACTCGCCGGCAAGCTCACGAATGATCTCTCGAGTGAAAACGTGCGATGGGCGATCAACGTCGAGAGGCTCCAGAAGGAGAAGGACTTGCTGGTCGGTGACGTGCTGTTGGCGTCAGCGTTCATCTCGTACATCGGCCCATTCACCAAGCCCTTCCGAGACGAGCTGATCAACAAGCACTGGGTGCCCTACCTGCGCAAGGCCTCCAATGGGGAGAGCATCGCCATGTCGGAGGAGGCCAACCCGCTCTCCATTCTCACCAGTGACGCGCAGATCGCCGAATGGAACACGCAGAAGCTGCCGGCCGATCGTGTGTCCACTGAGAACGGTGCGATCGTGTGCACAACGGTGTCGATGGGTCGTCGACCGTTGATTATTGACCCGCAGCTCCAGGCCATCGCGTGGATTCGAGAGATGGAGGCCAAGAACAACCTGATCGTCGTGCGTGTTGGCCAGAAGATGTGGATCGAGCGACTCAAGACGGCGATCGGCACGGACGGCGCGTTCCTGATTGAGAATCTAGGCGAAAAGATCGACCCGATCCTCGCACCGGTGATCCAGCGCTCCACCTCACGTCGTGGCGCTCGCTACGAGATCCAGATCGGTGATGCATCGGTACCATACAACGACAACTTTCGCCTGTACCTGCATACGAAGCTGGGCAACCCGCACTACCCACCAGAGATCCAGGCCGAGTGTACGATCGTCAACTTTACGGTGACCATGCTTGGTCTCGAGGACCAGCTCCTGAACTTGGTGGTGTCCAAAGAGCGTGCGGATCTGGCCGAGAAGCGAGAGCGACTGATCCAAGAGCAGAACGAAGGCAAGATCGAACTGAACCGCCTGGAAGATGTGATCCTGTCGGAGCTCGCGAACGCGGACGACGACATCACCAACAACCAGCCGCTGATCACGATTCTGAGTGACACCAAGTTCAAGGCACAGCGTATCCAGAACAGCATGGAGGTCGCCAAGGTCACGCAGGTCAGTGTCAATTTGACCAGTGAAAAGTACCGCAGCATCGCCACGCGAGGCTCGCTGCTCTTCTTCCTCATGAGCGACATCAGCAAGGTCCATTCGTACTACATCTACTCGCTCGCATCGTTCCAGCAAGTATTCCTGTCTGGTATCTCACGTGTGCCGCTCATGCGAGCTGAGGACGCCGGTGGCGCGCCACCACCTCCAGCCGCTGAAGGCGACGAGGGCCAACCAGTGGATGATACCAGCTCACTGGATCTCACGGACGAAGAGATGACCGCTCGGTGTCGGACGTTGATGGACAGTATCACTTCCTGTGTGTACAGCTACGTTCGCCGTGGCGTGTTTGAGCGCGACAAGCTCACGGTCGCGACCATGCTGTGCCTCAAGATCTTGCTCAAGGACGGGCACCTGCTCGAGAGTGAAGTTGACGCTCTGCTGATCAGCAAGTCGAATCCTGACGCGAGCAACGCTGGCGCGGCATCCGAGTGGCTGCCCGTATCGATTTGGGCCAAGGCGAAGGCGCTTGACTCGATGAAATGCTTTGCGGCGTTGCCCGATTCGATCCAGAACGAACCAGACGAGTGGCGCAAGTGGTTCGCGACCGAAGACGCCGAGCGACAGAAGCTGCCGGGTGACTTTGTCAAGCTCACGCCGTTCCAGCGGATCATTCTGCTGCGTGCCATGCGACCGGATCGTGTGACGAATGCCCTACGCACCTTCATCATGGAATCGCTGGGCGAGGAGTATGTCTCACAACCACCGTTCAACATGGTGGCGACGTATGAAGAAACGACGTCGTCGATCCCGGTCTTCTTCGTGCTCTTCCCGGGTGTGGACCCGACGCCGTGGGTTGAAAACCTCGGTAAATCCAAGGGCGTGAGCACGGAGAACGGCAATTTTATCAACATCTCGATGGGCCAAGGCCAGGAGGCGTACGCGGGCGACGCGCTCAAGAAACTCGCGACGGACGGAGGCTGGATCATCCTGCAGAATGTCCACTTGATGCAGTCGTGGCTGCCCACACTCGAACGCCAGCTTGAAGAAGTCGCCACCGAGGGCGCCCACGAGAGTTTCCGCTGCTTCATCTCCGCTGAGCCACCGCCGCTGCCCGACATGCTCAACATCCCCGAGTCGCTCATGCAGAGCTGTATCAAGGTAGCGAACGAGGCGCCGTCCGATATCCAGTCCAACCTGCGTCGTGCCTGGGCCAACTTTAGCGACGACCGCGTGCAGGCCAGCACCAAGCCGTCCGAGTTCAAGGCGTGTCTCTTTGCGCTGTGCTGGTTCCACGCCATCGTGCTGGGCCGCAAGCGCTTCGGCCAGCAAGGCTGGTCCCGCGCGTACTCGTTCAACACGGGAGATCTCACCATCTGCGCCAACATCCTCCAGTCCTACCTGGACAACAACCCGAGCGTGCCGTGGGACGACCTGCGGTACATCTTTGGTGAGATCATGTACGGCGGCCACATCACAGACTCCTGGGACCGTCGCACGAACAATACCTACCTCACGGTGCTCATCAACCCGGGACTGCTCAACGGCATGGAGCTTGGGCCTGGCTTCAAGTCGCCCAACCCGAGCGAGTTTTCTTTCGACGACTACGCCAACTACATTGAGAAGAACATGGTCCCCGAGTCCCCTCCGCTCTTCGGCCTGCACCCAAACGCAGAAATCGGCTACCTCACGACCACGTGCGAGATGCTGTGCTACACGATCGTGACAATCGGTGGCGGCGCTGGCGGTGGCGACGGTGGCTCCAACGACAAGACCTCGGTGCTGCGTTCCGCCATCGACGATTTTGAAACGCGGTGCCCCGAATTCTTCAACATGCTCGATATCACCGAAGTCGCGACGCCGCTGCTCACCGAGGAGCACGGTCCGTTCGTGGTCGTCGCACTCCAGGAGTGCCAGCGCATGAACGGGCTGCTCGAGGAAGTGCGCACGTCGCTGAGTGACCTCAAAAAGGGCCTCAACGGCCAGCTCAATATGTCCCAAGCCATGGAAGACCTCGCGACGGCGATCGGCTTGAACGAAGTGCCTGGCCGCAACCCGTGGTCCCAGTGCAAGTGGGAGAAGAAAGCCTGGCCGTCCAAGAAGTCGCTCAGTGGCTGGTTCACCGACATGATCAAGCGCCACCAGCAGATGCAGACGTGGTCCTCGGACTTTGTCACGCCGTTCTCCATGTGGCTGCCAGGTCTATTCAACCCGACAGCGTACACGACGGCGTGTCTCCAGGTCACGTCCCGCAAAAAGTTCATGCCACTCAACCAGATGACGGTCGAGACCCACGTGACCACGTTCCAGGACCCGTCCGCGTGCTCGTACTACCCAGACGACGGTGTGTTTGTCCATGGCCTCATCCTGGAAGGCGCGCGGTGGTCCACACCGGACGAGATCACGGAAAAGTACCCGATTGGCGCCTCGCCCTCCACCGAGTGTGGTGGCACACTGATGGACAGCAACCCGAAGGAGCTGCTGTGGAGCATGCCCGTGATCTACGTCAAGGCTGTGCAGACCAAGTCGAGCTGGGAGCCGACCGCGGTGGGCTACCTGCGCCACGAACCGAGCACGTACGAGTGCCCTGTGTACCTGACACGGTTCCGCGGCCCGACCTACGTCTTCCTCGCGACGCTGCCGACCGACTGCGGCCGAGAAAAGTGGGTCCTACGTGGCGTCGCCATCCTCTTCCAGGACGACAACTAAGTAACGTAGCTAGACGGCCAGTACCAGTCGTCCGAGTGATCGTGCATTTTCGTTTCTTTGCTTCTCCTCCTGTGCATATCACCTGATACAACGAATTGGACGGACGTGGTGTATTGTGGTAGTACGTAGTAGGTATTAATAGTGGGTAGTGGAGACGTGCCGAGGCTGTGCCGAGGCTAGATCGACTGGGCTCTGATGCTCTGTTACTCTGTAGTATGAGTCTATCCTGGTGGCAGACGCGTGCTGTCGATGTCGTCACCGTCATCCTCGTGTAATAGGTGCTCGGTGGCGCCCTCGAACGTGAGCTCGCCGAGGTTCTCGCTCACGGTGGTGCTGCGTGCCATCGCGATCACGCCACTACGGTGGATCTCGGTGATGCCCATGGGCTTGAGCAGCTCGAGGAAGGCCTCGATGCGGCCTGGCGTGCCGGCCAGCTGCACCATCACCTGGTGCGGACGCACGTCGATGACCTTGGCGTCGAAGAGGTTGGCCAGCTCGACCACCTCGGCACGGGACCCGATTTCTGCACGAATGAATTAAACAATTAAATTATTGGGGCTCGGTTGGGTGTGGTCACTCAAACGAGGGAACGTATGGACCAGCCACGTACTGGTGGTGGAGACCTTGGCGAGCATGAGGTCCCGCTCGACGTAGTTCTTCTTGGACTCGGCGCCGCTGCTCAGGATGTTGACGACGGCCACGTGCACCACGTCCTCGAGCTGCTTCTTCATCTGCATGGAGGTCGGTGACCCACCCGTGTTAGAATGCTCTGCAGCTTATACCGAGACAAAAAAAACTTGTCTACTCACGTTGAGCACGCTTTCGTCCGTGCCTTTCACGACGACGGTCATGCGCGAGAGCTCGTCCACCTCGGTGCGGCCGACCACCAAGCTGTCAATGTTGTAACCTGCATCCACCACGCAGCGGCAGTGAGCATCCATGGGTTACTCACTAGAGTGGTTACACCATATCGTACCTCGCGCAGCAAACAAGTTGGCGATCTCGGCGAGACAGCCCGGCTGGTTCACCACGAGCGCCGCGATCACGTGGCGACGGCTCTGCTCCTGCGCAATGCTGAAGAACCGCTGCTGGATGGCGGACGGCACATTCGTGGCCGTTGGCGCGAAGGCTCTTCGTGCCGCCGCCGAGATGATTTGCCGCCGGATCATGGTGCTATTTCAAATAGTCTTTCAACTGGCGTGATGCTCGTGCACTCTGGTGCAGCGCGAGATGGATGCAAGACCTGAAATGCTCGGCGCGGTGGTTGTTGTGAGCTAGCTGCTCGAAGAGTTGCGCAATGGCGTGGACAGCAGATTACGACGTGGACTGGTCACTATTTCAGCCAATCAAATGGTATATTGGATGCATTATAACCAATCAGTAGAGTCCGCTTCGTGTAGTTTCGTGAAGCATTTGTCACAAGCGACAGTAGATTTGCGCAAACTCAGCAGCCAAGTTGAAGCCATCAGGTTGGAAAATGCTCATAGCTTGCTGCATCAGCACGATGGCAATACTGGTCCAGCATTGCTGGTGGTAGAGTTGAACACGCGGTTGAGCATCAACTTGAAGATACCGGTACCTTGGGCAGCCATGAAGATCTCCTAGCAAATATGAATGCTTGTCTTGGTGGATGGCCTCCTCAAGCCATTCCACACTACCGTGAATAGATATGTCATAGGAACCATCTGAAGTTGAAGCCTCTTTCGCTGGAAGAGAAGCAGCCACCGAAGCGCAAGAATGCGCCACGCTCTTCCGATTCTCTCAGTGCTTTGCGCTGCTCTGCTTGTCCCGCTGTGTATCACCAACGATGGCGGTAGTCTCCTGCGCCGCTCTGCTGTGTTTGACGCGTCCATTTCATCGCTGGTTGACACACAAACATCGCCCCGATCCCAACCAGAGGCACCAGTCGATGTCGATGCCCTCATCGCAAACATGGTACGCCAAGATCAATCTCCCCCCTTCCTCCTCCTCTGCCTGTAGAGTAGCTTGTACTAAGCCCCCTCCTCTTCCTCCCTCCCTCCCCTAACAGACGCTACTGGAAAAGATCGCGCAGATGACGCAGCTCGACATCTACTCGCTCATGAACGGCGACGACCGCGACCCGCGCACCGCGCTCAACCTCACGCGCCTGCAGCAGTACGCCGAGTGGGGCATCGGCTCCTTACTCAACGCCCCTTTTCCTGGCCCCATTGACGGCCGCACGGGCTGGAGTGCCTCGGAATGGACCACCGTCCTCGCGCAAATCAAACAAGTCTACCAGCAGCACAGCAAGACGCCGATGCTCTACGGCATCGACACGATCCACGGCGCGACGTACGTGCGTGGCGCGACGCTGTTTGGCCAGCCGCTGAGTGCCGCGTCCTCCTTCAACCTGGATTTGGTGTTTTCCATGGGTGAAATCGAAGCCAAAGACACCCGCGCGGCGGGGATTCCGTGGATCTTCAGTCCAGTGCTGGGCATCGCCGTGCAGTCAAAGTGGTCGCGTGTCTACGAGACATTTGGAGAAGATCCGTGGCTGGCCTTACAAATGGGCGCGTCGATCATCCGCGGCATCCAGGAATCAGGCCAGGTCGCGGCGTGCATGAAGCATTTCATCGGGTACTCGAATCCCATCGACGGGTTGGACCGAGCCGACAATGTGATCTCAGACTGGGATCTGGTCAATTACTATGCGCCGTCGTTCCTCGCGGCCACGCGCGCCGGCGTCAAGACGGCAATGGAGACGTACGTGTCGGTGAACGGGTTCCCAGTGATCGCCAGCCACAAGATGCTGACGGATCTACTGCGCCACGACATGAACTTTTCAGGGTTGCTGGTGTCGGATTATTCAGAGATCGACCGCATGGTGACCGAGCACCAGCTCGTGCCGACGGTGAGCGAGGCGGTGCGTGTGGCGCTGTCCGAGACGTCGTTGGACATGAACATGGGACCCCACTTTCCAGATTTTGCAGCGACCGTCGAGCGGCTTGTTCGTGGCGGACAGCTTCTGGAGAGTCGCATCGATGGATCGGTTCGACGAATCCTGAAACTGAAAGCAGATCTCGGGCTCTTCACACAGGTTGACCAACCTATTACCCACAATGATGATGGCGATGATCCCGTCGGCAGCCGTGCAGACCAAGACGTCGCGCTAAAGCTAGCTCAAGAATCGATCATGCTGCTCGAGAACAAGGACCACGCTCTGCCACTCGATGTGAGTGGTCCTGCCAGTGTCTTTCTGACGGGCCCACTGGCCGACAACAAGGGCTACATGTGTGGTGGCTGGTCCGTGTTTTGGTCAGGTTCTTCCAACTCTTCTCATTTTCCGAATGGCTTCACAATCAAGGAGGCGCTTGGCGCACGACTCGCAACGAAATCAGTGACACTGGAGCATCTAGAAGGCGTCAACGTGGATGGAAGCTACCAAGCGCAAGACTGGGACAAGGCACGTGAGATCGCCAGTCGCAGCAAGTACACGATCGTTGTACTCGGGGAAGGCAACTATGCCGAGAAGGGTGGTGACATCGAAGACCTCGCACTGACCAAGGGCCAACGACTGTACCTGGAGATGCTGAGCAAGATCAAGTCCACCACAGTGATCCTAGTCATCGTCGCAGGCCGTCCGCGTACACTGCAGGATTCACATCATGGTGCCCATGCGGTTCTTGCGAGCTTCCTTCCATGTGAACAAGGTGGCCAAGCGATTGCAGAGGTGCTCCTCGGCGATGTGAACCCGTCAGCCAAGCTGCCAATTACCTACCAACGGAACAGCGGCAACTCGATGCCATACTTTCATCGAGTCAACACTGTGTGTGACGGATGGCAGGAGTGCCCAGTGGAATGGCCGTTCGGCTACGGACTGAGCTACACCGAGTTCGAGTACACCAACGTGACGCTCAACGCGACACACATCAAGCCAGGCGACGCTTTACAAGTCCAGGTGGCGGTCAAGAACGTGGGCCCACGTAGCGGCAAGGAGGTCGTGCTGTTATTTTTGCGCCAAAAGTATCGACTCGCCTCTGTGCCGGAGACGAAGATGCTCAAGAAGTTTGAGAAGATCGAGCTCTCACCAGGCGAGGCGACGCGAGTCAAGTTCACGCTCACAATGGATGACTGGGGGTACTACAACCCACAGATTGGACAAGGCTTCCGTCGTGAAGTCGAGGTGGGCGAGTACATCGTGTCGATCCACCACAGTGTTCCAGTCCAACGGTACCGAGCCGAGCCACTCCCACACGAACTTATCGGCCGTGGTGGTCCTGATCAGTCGAATACGCGTGGGGTTCCGAGTCGTCAATACTTTGAGACGCTGGAGCAGTCATTCTTTATCCAGGAGTAACGGAATCGGTGGCGTTGGACGTACTGTAGTGTCGAGGTAGCTTGAAGGACCTCGCCGAGATATGGATACAGTGGACAGATACCCAAGCACATGCACAGAAATGTAGCCATCCAGCTGAACAGCAAACAAGTTCGTGGTCATCTTGACTTTACCACGAATCAGTTCGACACGTAGCTACTGGTGTAGCCTTCTACCAACCTCGAGGACTCCCCGACCCCAGGATCGCGAGCTGGTGGCTGAAAGATACGAAAAGGCATTTGTTCTGGAGCGGAGATCATTTTTCTTGTGTACCGTGTTGAATCGTTTCCTGGTCAGTATTATTCTTATTCTTCAGGTGCTCAAAGGATGTAGGAACAAGTGACCGTTGGAAAGATGGGGATGCTCCAGCTTTTAAAGTGTAGATCTGCACAAACTGCCTGAAATGGAGAGCGTGCCGCGTATTGGCAGTGCAGTTGGTAAAAGTGGGCAGAGATTGATTCGCGCCATTGCATGTGGCACTCATGTGCCCAAAGTTTTGGTGGGCGAGTTTGTTCCGACCTTCAACAGGTTTGTGCTCAAATGGCCAGAACCAAAATGAACTTTTTCATAGAACCGTTATTTTAATTCGCTGGACATATTATGTATTATGTCCAGCGAATTAAAATAACGGTTCTATGAAAAAGCTCATTTTGGTTCTGGCCATTTTGGTTCTGGGACATATTTTTATATTATAAAAATATGTCCAGCGACATGATTTACGATAATTTAGACCTGAATCTTGAACCGACGTGTGTTATGCCAATTTGGCATTGCCAAAGATGGAAGATCGCCGAACCGATCAACTGGAGACCGTTACATCATGCCTACTGTAGGTGGGCTCGCTTGTGTGATTGCTTGGATGGCAATGATCGAGCACTGGTCAAAATGGTGGCAATCGCGGAAAATTGCTGGCTTCTTAGCGGTGGGGGGGGTTGCTATGAATAGAAAACGCCGCGCGCAATGGACTGTTCCCGTCTGACGGCAGAGGAGAGCGAACCAAACAAGCGCGCGTCCAAAGGCTCCGTTCGTACAAAGTGGCTGCGATCGCTAGGCGGGGGCCACGGAAGGAAGAAGAAGAGCAAGCAAATCGATCGATCCGAGGCGTGTCTAAGGTTAGACGAACTGACTGCCCTTCACGACTACGAAGTGACTCAAGCCAGCCAGCCGGCGTGTCTATCGAGTCTCAAGCCTATCGACCCAGCGTTAGCCGTCGTGTCGGTGCGTTGCTGTGTTGCAGCTCAGTCGTTGCGCAGTCTTGATTCTTATCCCGTGTTGATCTCCGCAGCGTCCGGTAGATCAATCATTCCATTACACCCACGCCTCTCGGTGCTCTCGCCCAGAACAGTTTACACAAAGAACCGCATTGTCTGATCAGGGAACGGAACCATTCCGCTGCTCAGTTCGATCTCGATCTCGACCAGAGAAATCCGTTCCGAGCATTCTCACAAGCGCGCGCCAATACTAAAGAACATAACCAGCGCCAACTTTCGCACAGCGTAACCTGCAGCGTAACATAGTGCTATCATCATGCTCAAGCTGCTCTTGACGACATCCGCGTCGTTGCTCGGGTGGCTATCCGAGGCGCAGGTGATCCTGCTCGTGCTCGTGGTCCTCGTGGTCACCGTCGCGCTGCTCTCCTACTTCGTCATCGCTCCAGAATACGAAAAGCATTTTGAAAAGCAGTTCGCGTCGATGCTGCAAGAAACCAGCACCAACAGTCTCCAGCACCAACACCAACACACCAAAGGCAATAAAACGCCGACACAGCGCAGCCTTTCAAAGCAACGCCTCCTATCAATGACGCCCAAGGACGATGAGACGCGCAAGACGGCACTGGACCCACAGGACATGGAGGCGGCGTTCAGCGACGACGACGCCAGCAGCACCGACTCGGAACCAATGGACGCCAGTCGGCGCTTCTCCAAATCGACGCAGTCGGATCTCTCCCGCCGCCGCAAGAGCGAGAGCGACGCGCTCAAGAAGGAGACCATCAACAAGGCCGAGATGCTGCGTCGCCGCGTGCTGCTGCGCAAACTCGAGGAGGAAATCGACGGTGCGATCCAGGAAACCAACGCCAAGGCGGCGGGCATGACCCCGCGCAAGCAACGGTCGCTGCGTCTGATTCGTCGCGACTCGCTTGGACTGTCGGAAGACCGCGTGCAGCAGCTCCAGGAGATGTCGGTGGACTGCGTGAGTGAGCTGGAGGTGCTCGCCAAGTCCACCAACACTGACGACATCAAGCAGGCACTGCGCACCGTGCACGATGTGCTGGCGCTCTACCTCTCGAACGAGCACCGCGACATGAACAAAGTCACGGTGTTTTGCAACTCGCTGCTCAAGCACGACGGGCTGAACCACCTACGCGGACTCGAGATGTCATCCGATGGCGAGGTGCGTGGCCTCGCCAACCAGATCATCGAGAAGGCCGTGCCGGCGATCTGGCACTAGCGGCCACCCCTACGTCGGTGTGAATATTCCAAGCCAGATAGAGATACACACGGTGCGTGTGTGTGTCTGGCTGTATCATACGTAGTAACACAGCAATCAAGTAGCAAAAAGCAGCAGCAGCAGAAGCTCTGCCCGACCCTACGCGACCCACCACCACCACCACCTCACTCCGACATTTTACACACAACGAATGGCACGCGCGCCCGGACCAACCAAGTATTGACAAGTAGTAGTAAACGTTTCTTAAGCGACCGAATTAATATAAGTCCTGCCTCAAGTGCGATGCATCCTGAACGCAGTGGTGTCTCCCTCTCTTCTTCTCCATCCATTCAGAACAGCATGGCACGCTACACCTGCACCTTCAGCTTCTTGTGCATCTGCGAGTTGAGGTCCTTGAGCATCACAAACAGCGCCGACCGCAGCGCCACACGAATCATCGAACCACCACAGAAGAGCACGTTGCCAATGGTCGACGGCACGGTCTTGATCGTCCAGAGCACAAGCGTCTGCGGCTTGCCGTCCACCGACTTGGTCGTGTCTTTGACAAAGCGCACGTAACCGAGGTGGTCTTCCAAGGGGAACAGACCAAACTTGCGCAGCTTGTAGAGAACCGACGGGATCGCATCGTCATCGTTATCACGCGGCTCGCCCACCGACAGAATCTCCTCGTGGATGCCCAAAGGAACGCGGCGAATGTGGCCGACCATGCCGCGGCCACGACCGGGGTGAACGTCTTCCATGGTCATCTTCTTCCACACGCCTTCGATCCACCCGTCGAACGCCTCGGCGGGAGTACCAGGGACAAGCTGCGTTACGACGGTCTCCTGGCCATCCTGGTCCTCGTAGCGCTCAAACGCTTCGTTGTCGATGTAGCGCGTCGCCATTCTCACCAAAGATCTATTCTTCTTCTGTTCGCTGTCGAAACTTGAACTCGCTATTTTCAACCAATCATCAATGTTCTAGAAGAGTTTCAACCAATCAAATGTCTCCAATGGCGACGCGGTGATGTTGACCACCATGGGCTGGTCTCACGTTAGTGCGGAAGATGAGTATCTTGCTCAAGCGAGTGCGCGCACGCGGCAGTGTTGATGTACCAAGCCAACGACCGAGCGTGTCGCAGCCACGGTCGTTCATTTGTAGATTATATCTGCATCTACTAGATGTCGATGTTGGCTTTTCGTTTCCTCACTGCTGCGAGCGCGTCAAGGGCTTTGGCGAATCCATCGCGATGCTGTTTTTCCTGCTCACGGTGGTCGACATCAACGTGTCTGTCTTGGAGCAGGGCTATGACACGTGGATGCACGCGAGTGGAAGTACTGTACGGAGGCGACTCTGCTTTATACGATACTAGTATATTACAGACAGGTGAGTGTCGAGGAGCTGCGTGCATACTGTACCTAGTTGCTGTAGTATCAGTCGCACGCGTGTCCACCGCAACAAAAGGAGAAACGAATCAGGTCGATCGTGAGCGACCACGAATCAGCCCATCACGGCGTCCTTGTGCAACGCAGAGCGACGTCGCTTGTGCACCATCACGCCGACCGCTGTGAGCACCACCGTCGCGATCGTCGTCACCGCTGCGATCGCGACCCAGAGAAACGGAGTGAGCCCCAGCATCGACGTGTCACCACCCGTTGTAAGCTTAATCTCGCCAGCACCCTTGGTGGCACCCGTGGGGATGACTGGGAAGATGCTCACGCCGCAGTTGATCTTCGCGTCCATCTTGAGGCGCATAAAGCCCTTCTCACCCCACGATGAACTGTATGAATTCTTCAAGATCCAGTACTCGGTCGAGCCTTCCACGCCGTACCCAACCAACACGATGGCGTGGTCCACCATCGAGCTGGTGGGGAAGTCGCCGTTGTTGGGGCACTCGTAGATGCCGCCCTTGTACTCCTTGAAGGTTCCCCCCGAGTTGATCGCCACCGAGATCGGCTGCTCCTGCAGCGCGATCTTGAGCAGCTCCGCCGAGTCGGTGGACGCGTCACAGTTGTCCCCCACCGCTTGCTTCCAGCCCGTGATCATGGCCGATGCATTCTGTGCCTGAATCACACAACTTTTGTTGCGCTCTTCCTCAGTCTTCGGCGTCGCGGTCGGCGCGTGGGTGAAGCCAGGCACGAGCGTCAAGTCGGTGATGGTCTCCTTGTACGGGATGTACACCTCACTCACCAACGCGAGCTGGTACTGCGCCGCGTCCATGAATGCACCGTGGGTCATGCCGCCGTCACAACCGTTGTTGCTCGACTTCCAGGGCATCGTTGGCTTGAGCCAGCTCGCGCTGCTCACGCCGTTCTGCGCCCAGCAGTAGTTGAACGTTTCGGTCATGTTGCGGCGACTGCAGTCGAGGAACTGCTGCGGCGACAGCGCCATGGCGGGGCCGTCGTTGGCCACAGCCACGGCCGTCTCGATCGCATCACTTGCGGCGAATGCCCAGCAGGAACCACACTTTGCCTGGCTCTTGACACGCGTGCATACGTTCTTCTTGAGAGGGTTCTCGGTCGTGCACCAGTTCATTGACGTCGGCAGCGACGAGGTGGTGAGCCGGCGTGGCACACCGTTCTCGCTCTCCTCGAGGCGGCGGCGGTGGGCCGCGTGGAGTTCGCGCTGGACAAACTGATCGGCGCTGAGCTCGCGGTCATGGTCGAGGAACAAATGCCGCGCGTTCACGCCCATCAAGTGGCGGAACTCGAGTCCACGCTGCGCGGCGATGCGGTGCACATCCTCGATGTATTCAACGTGGCGCATGAGGCGCCGGCGCTCGTCGTGGTGCTCTTCGAAATCGAGCTCGTTCTCGCGCATGAGCTGCCGCATCACCTCGTATTTGCTGATGGCACCGCCATTCTTGTCCGCCCAGAGACACCGCTCGCCCTCGCATGAGAGCAACGTGCCGAACGACGCGTCACTCGTCGCGGCCGTCGACGTGGCGAGCGCCGACAGAGCGAAGGAGACACCCATGTAGCGCAGCATCTTCGTGGCCACCATGGAGAGGAAGGAAGGGGTGACAAGTACTGAACCGTGGATCGATCGATCGATAGACCTCTCAGCGAGTCCAAGTTCGTTATACTGTACGCGAGATAGACCAAGCGATGGAATGGATTGACCGCGACCGTATTATTGACCGAACGATGTTGGAAAACATACAGTATCGCAACTTGCGATTCGCAAGGACGATTGACTGTTTCATACCCAATCAGAGAGCATTGAGCGTTGTGGATAGGGGTGGCGTGCGTTGGTCCACCTGGCTCTCGTACTGAACAATCTGACGACAGATGGGATGAGGAATTTTGAGGATATTCATGTCAGAATATGAATATCTACAAATACAAATAGTATTGGAATATTGGGATATTTTTCATTTTTCAATATTACACAGAGGGTTGCAAGAAACAGCATTGATCTTGCGAAACGAGAGTCCTGTACGCGGCAGTACCGTACAACAAACGGTCGAGGTGCCAGCTAGGTGTACGCCTGGGTGTAGCGTTGATAATCAGCAGCTCCCGTCGCTTGTTCTCTGACGGCCTCACGACGCTTCTTGGCAAAGATCACTCCAAACACCGTCGCGAGCACCGTGACCACGGACACGATGACGGCCAGCACGATCCACATCGTTGGGCTCAACCCGACAAACTTGGTATCACCGCCCGCGTCGACCGTAACTTGTGCCGAGCCGGCTTGAGCACCGACTGGGATGACAGGAAAGACGTTCAGACCACAGTTGAGCTTCTTGTCCGCGATGAGCTTGAGGTAGCCTTTATCACCCCATGCGCCACCGTACGAGTTCTTGAGAATCCAGTAGTCACCGACGGTCGCATCCGTCCCATACCCAACGAGCAGTAGAGCGTGGTTGACATTGTCCTTAGTCGCCAAGTCGCCGTTGTTGGGGCAGCTGTAGAAGTCTCCCTTGTAGTCCTTGAATGGATCGGCCGAGTCGATCGCCACAGCGAGTGGTTGCGACTGAAGAGCAGCCTTGAGCAGTGTACTGGCGTCGGAAGACTGGTCACACTTTTCGCCGACGGCTTGTGCCCAGTCTGTGATGGTGGCGACACTCTTGTTGGAGGACTGAATGCATGCTGGCACCGAGCTGTTATCATCGTCATAGGGCATCTCGATACTCGGGAGTAGACCGAGATTGAGCTGGGCGGCATCCCTGAACGCGCCGTGGGTCATGCCTCCGTTGCATCCGTCGTTGCGCGACTTCCACGTCACGGCATCAGCGACCCACTGCAACGTCTCAGTGCTGAGTTGATCCTTCGACCAGCAGTACGTGAACTTTTCCTCGGTCTCCCTTGTGCTGCATGACAAGAACTGCTGCGGTGACAACGTGACTGCCTGCGCTTGGTTCGCAGCGATGGCAACCGCCGTCTCAATGGCATCAGTAGCAGCGAATGCCCAACAACTTCCACACTTTTCTTGACTCTTGACGGTCGAGCATACACTGTGGCCCTTTGGGTTGTCACTGGAGCACCAGTCCAACGACGTTGGCAGGTTGGACGCGGATGCTGTCGAGCCGGATGATGCAGCCTGAACCAAGTTACGCGAGCGGCGAGAATTCTTCGCTTTGATCTCGCGGTGTACGAAGCTCTGCGGCAGCATTGACCGCTCCGACGTATCGCTCAGATGGCGGCGGTTCACGCCGGTGCGGTAAGAAAACTCGTGCCCCAACGACTGCGCGTATGAGCGAACATCTGATGCACCAGCGGCGTCAGTCTCTCTGATTTAAACAGGGCATGTGCCTGTAGAGAACATTGAACGCACCTTCAATGTAGTTGACGTGTCTGGACAACGTGCGCCTTGCGTTCTTGACGGAGGGCGAGTCAGAAGGTCCTCCGATGTACTTGTTGACCATCAACTCGACCAGTTCACGTCCACTGATGAGCTGTCCGTGCTCCGCCGCCCACAGACAGCGTCCATCCGCCTCGCAGCGAACAAGGGTGCCTAGTGAGTGCTCCGGCTCGGCCGATACAACCGCAGCGGCCGTCGCTAGCACGAGCGCAGCGATTCCCAGCATTTCCGGTGAGGGAGAAAGGAGAATGTGTACTGTATGGATACTGCGCGCAGTGCCGGGTCGTTGCTTCGATGAGCCAGCGAGCAGTCGGTTGTGACCGCGAGAGAGCGCTGGTGCTGTGAACGAAGGGGAAATTTTCTCCCGTTGGACTCACCTACTGCACTGAAATGAAGGAGGGACGACACGGCCAAGAGACCTGAGAATGGGGGTTCAGTGGGCGTGGTGACGGGGCAATGCCAAAAAGGTCACTGATTCCTGACAAATGTCACTAACTGGTTACTAAACGTTTTTCATGTCACTATTTGGTTACCAAACTTGAGCTTCGACCCAGACTGGTCACTCATTTACATGGGCTCCAAGCTCCACGGAGTCACTCAGCGCGAACGCCATCGCTCAGAATGCATACATTGTGCCTCTCTATGGTGTTGGCTTGGCGCATGAGAGCTAGCGGACCCCGCAGGGTCCGCTCATGACCCTCCCGTCCCAATCGCAGCGGTACAGTATCTCCAAGCCGAGCCATGTAGTGTTAAAACACAACGGTAGTAACCAATTAGTGACAGAAATAATGTTTAGTAACCAGTTAGTGACATTGTGGCACAGACCAGTGACCGATACAGCATTTGTAGCCATGGTCGTTAAAAAGAGGGAGGACAACTGCAAGGTGAAAAGCGTTTTTTGTTTTTCGACACAGAGTTGTTTTTTGTTTTTGAAAGGAGTCTGTTTCAGTTTTTTGAAAATATGCTTTTTAAAAAAACTCGAGAAAACTGATGGGTGAGGTGGATCGATTTTCGCGGAGATCACGGTACTGTGCTTCAGTGAATGTGGAGCACCAAGCAAACCACGATGGCGATGTTGAAGTTGGTGATGTGAAACCATCAGCACGTCTTTGAAGATTTTTGTTGGAGGTCGAGGTTTGATCGTTGCTTACAGTCTTACGTACTTTACCCAAGAATCTAGGGCAAGCACACCAATGGAGACGAGCAGAAGTGACGAGACGCGACGTGGCTGTGGCTCGGCGTCGAACGATGCATGGCGCAACGTCTCACGGATCGATGCCGCCTATCCTTGGAAAAAGAACAGTGTACAGTAGAGCAGGTCCAGTAATCAGCCAAATGTATGGTGTTTAGTATGGCGCCTCTGAATGCCCAAACATAGCCATTCAAGCAAAAGGTGGTTTTCTGCAGGTCAGTAGAGGTTGAAGCCATCATCAGCGTGGAACTAGAAAAGCAGCGACACCCAGCTGGGATCGCGCTCCCGCAATCACCGACACATTCAAGGTCAATTGGTTTTAGTTGGCAACTGGCTCGGAATCTAATAGCAGCGCGAATCGCACCAGCTGTCCTATCGGCGTCTGGCGTTGGCGTCTGCGCGCGCACCAACCACCAACCACCACCACTCCACTCGCTGCACAAAAGCTTGTGGTTCTGTGATTCGTGCCTCGGATTCCCCAGGCCGAGTCGGATTCCTGATTGAATCTTGGGAGGACGAATCGTTCCAGAGTGATTGATTGATTCCATTCGATTCTCGCGACTGGTTCCAATCCGAGTTTATCTCCTCGCGTCTCCGAACAGTTTGCCAACTCTTTTCGACAAAGCACCAACATGACCACGACGACACCAACCACCGCCGCTCCACCAGCTCCGCAGCACACGGAAGTGAAGAAGCCGTTGGCGACCGCCGCCGCCGCGACCCACGTGGACGTGAATGTGAACGTAAAGATCCCGTCGGTTGAGCAGAAATGGGCGCGCTTCATGGCCGG
>JAADXF010000023.1:0-83041 GCA_023337575.1 Pythium chondricola
ATCGTGATCGTGATCGTGATCGTTATCGTGATCGTGATCGTGATCGTGATCGTGATCGTGATCGTGATCGTGATCGTGATCGGCGACGTCGCCGCCGTCGGCACAGCTCGACTGTGGATGATGAACCAGACGAGGATCGTCGCTCCAAGCGTCGCAAGAGTTCACGTGCAGAAGACGAAGCTGAGAACGTGACGGCTGAATCAGAACCGGCGAAGAAGCTCGTCATGGATGTCAAGATCTCTCTCGCTGGTCCGAAGAAGGAGAAGACGCTGTCCGCGTGAGTGCTGCGCCGTCTATTCTGATATTCTGCTCTACTGATGGCAGACTGTTTATGGTATGTAGACCTGCTGTGTCCCTCTTCACAGTCGAAGACACAGTCGAAGAGAAGCCCGTGCGAGCGTTTGTTCCGTTCGACTTTGCCGAAGAAGAACGGCAAGTGGCTGCCGCCGCGCAGGAACGCGTTGCTGCGACGGTCGCCAAGATCAACGGGCGAAACGGGGTACGCTTGCCTGTATACGTATGTATACCTCGTGTACTAATCCCCGGCATTATTAATACCTGTAGGATCTCAAGGCACTGATTGAGCAGATTCCAACCGATACCAAGGGTCTCTTCGCGTACCCGGTCGATTGGGCGGCAGTCTCCAAGGTGCGCGCCATCACGAGTAAAGTTGCTATCACTGTTCCTTCCGCTTATTCTTTTGTCTGTGTGCTTGCGACCGCGTAGTATGCTATTCTCACTGACAAGATGCGTCCATGGATCACCAAGAAGGTGCTCGAGTATCTTGGAGAAGAGGATGCGACCATGGTCAAGTTCATTTTGGACAAGCTCACGGCACGTGCCAAGCCTGCTGCGATCGTCGATGAACTCCACGCGATTCTGGACGACGAAGCCGAAGTATTCGTCAAGCTGCTGTGGCGCAAGCTCGCGTTCGAGGCGACTCGTGCGAGCTCGATGGCGTAGAACGAAGGGAGGGCTTCAGGAGTTGGTTTGGTGTCGCATGCATTCAATATATTCCTATCTAAAAAAAATGGGGGGGCTTCACGAGCAGCATCGCATCGCCTCGTTGATGACGAGGCGATCACTTGGCTCTCTTCACGTCCTTTGCGATCTCCTCCTTGAGTGTAGACGCGAATTCCGACGTGAACTCTTTCACCTTGGGCACGTTCTTGCTGACCGTGTCGGAGAGCACGTCGGCGGCGCTGGTGCCGAGCGTCTTGGCGTCCTGCACGGCGTAGTGGGTCTTGAGCGCGAAGCGCTGGAACGTGCGGCTGTTGGCGAGCGACTTGACCGCCACGTCATTGATCACCATCGAGACGAAGCGCTGGAAGAAGGACATGGTGACTGGATGAAGCTTTTCGGCAACTGAGTGTTTGGTTTGCGACGAGCATGTTCGAGAAGACCATCACTCTGGGTATACCCATTCGGCCATCGTGGATGGTGTATACCCGTGTATACCGACGTCCTGTCCAGAAAGAGTGTTGGTCGCGTGCGCAAACTGGCATAAAAACGCTTGTGGCCCACACCGAGTTTTTGGTGGTTCAGTCTGAACCTGTATAAATACATACCTGAGCAAGATAAATACTCGTACTTAATGTGATAGAAGAGCGATGAAACCTATGAGAATGAATAAAACCCATGGCCCAATCAGACGCAAAAAAACCGCACGCGGGTGGGTGAGGCCGTGAGCGGACGGGAGGAACGTTGGGGCCAGCCACACAACACACGTTCTGACATCTACCGCGGTCGATCATGATGCTGAAGAAGCTGAGCTCCTCCGTCGCGCCGCGATGTGCACAGGTCGCCAAGGGTACGTTCTCCCCCGCCGACCGATCCATCCCTTCGCGCTGCGCACGTGTGTACTAGTATCGCATCTGTGTGCATGCCGTGGCGTGTGTTGTGGTCCGCCGGCTTCATACCGGTGGTGCTGACGTGCAAAACCAACACGTCCACAAACCGTCACCAACACACATACACAGGATAGCATGCACATGTACACACATGCGATCGCGAAGGGATCCGATTCGGGTCGACCGTCACAGGCGATGAACCAAAAACAAAAACAAAAAAAACTAACGACAATGTGGACACTGGCAGGCCGTGCGGCATTCAGCACCAAGGTGGTGGACGACTTCTCGTCGCCGGATCACTACTTTGAGAAGGACCGCATCGCATCTAGCGACCCGTCCAAGCGTGCGTTCACCTACTTTATGCTCGGCGGTGCACGCCTCGCGTACGCGACCGCCGGTCGCCTCGCGGTGATCAAGTTTGTCGGCTCGATGAGCGCGTCGGCCGACGTGTTGGCGCTCGCGACCGCCGAGTTTGACCTCACCAACATTGACGAGGGCGCGACCGTGACGGTCAAGTGGCGCGGCAAGCCCATCTTTATTAAGCATCGCACGGACAAGGAGATCGCCATCTCGCAGGACGTGAACCTGGGCAACCTGCGCGACCCGGAAGCCGACATGGACCGTGTCAAGAACCCCAAGTGGCTCGTCGTGCTCGGCGTGTGCACGCACTTGGGCTGTGTGCCGACCTCGAACGCCGGCGAGTACGGTGGCTGGTTCTGCCCGTGCCACGGCTCGCACTACGACCTCTCGGGCCGCATCCGCAAGGGCCCGGCGCCGCTCAACCTCGAGATCCCGCCGTACTCGTTCATGGAGGACAACAAGATCCTGCTCGGTTAAGCAGCGATGGAGATTACGAGGTGCCGTTCGCTTGCGGATCGCCAGTAGAAGGTGGAGTCGCCAGGGACAATACACAGTACACACGAAAAAAAAATTGGACATGTTGCAGGTGTAGAGTACTGCCTACTAGTACTTCTCAGCAGGCTATGACCATCTTGGCGGTGGATGCGGAGGCGATGAGGTTACCGACTTGCGTGTGGAGAAGCCTGTGTGTCACCGTAGTACGCTGAGTAGTAGTAGCGGTCCGAAAAATGCGTGCCAGCCAGAATGAGTGAGCTGTGTTTGGCTCGGTGCGTGTCGACAGTGCTGGCTGTCCAAGTGCAGTGAGCCCGCCCATCCCTATCACCCACTCCACGAGCTCACGACCTTGAATCTTACCGTCGCGTCTTCTTCGCGATCTCTGACGAATCGAGTGCTACCTTGTGCTTCTTGCTCGGGCTGATACGGGCGGGCGTCATCGTCTTCAATTTCACCGGGCTATAATAGCAGATGACTCGATCAGCGTGCACATACCGCTTTCTGTTTCAACGAGCAGCAGACTCGATCGAAGCTGACGGTCACCATGGCGTCGTCCAAGTGGTTCACATGCTGCGTCCCCTCTTTCGTTTGGTTGGTTGGTTCCACAAAGAGCCGCACCACTCACTGAGTGTTGCTCTCCTCATCAAGATATCCACATTGCGGCCCAGCACCGCACCTCGACGCGCGACTCATCAACGAACCGAAGTATGCCTCCCACATAGACCCCACCACGACACCAGTGCGAGCTGGTAACACCAAGTCCGCGCCAGCTTCCGCGTGCGTAATGTAGATGACCCGATCCGCCTGGGTTCCGCCGCAAAACTTACGGACATCTTTCAACACCGCCTTGGTCACGACTTTCGAGGATGGCAACGACTGGCAGACGTACATCTCGTCGCACTCGTGGCGTGTTCCAAACGTTGAACACTTGAGGCGTGTCGCCATGAATCACAATGATGTCATCCTCGCCTGGTGTCAATCGCGTGCTGTAGGTTGTCTTCGCACCAATAGCCAGCGACTCGACAGCGCGCTGAGACCACTCCTTGAACGACGATCGCTCTTTATGGTAAATGTCCGCACCGGCGTGAAACTTGGCGTACGGGATCGAGCGCCGACAGTTGAAGATGATCGACTTGATGTACCGCTGAAACGCAACCACGTCTTCCAGCCGGTCCAGTGTCAGCATCCAGTGCGTGAACTCTCGCCCGAAGGCCTCGATCGGTGGATCCATCAGCTGTGGTAGCAGCATGTAGAGTCAGATGAAGGAGCACTCGACGTATCCCTGGAAGGCGTTTGAGCTCTTGACCCACCGAAGCAACCCGAGACGATCGATTGATTCCACGACAAACTGGGTCTAAAAAAATGACTCGTCTCTGGACTTGTGCTCTCGAGTAAAGATCGCCTTCAACACGCTTCGACACACTGAAGCATCTTGAAACAGATCACTCGCAGCCAGCTCCGAGTATTGCGCCTTCACTGCCTCACACACTTGTTCATACATCGTCACCGCGTCATAGTAATCAGACTGGACTTGTTCGTCGCTGTACTGACCCAGGATGCCAACAGCAGTTTCGAGAGCGCGACTGTGGCCATCCATATCGTCGATCACCAGCTCTTCGAAGCACGATCGTGGGTTCCACACTTGCCGTCCACAAACCGGTTGTGGTCGAAGATAGATGCACCTTCGGTGGGAATTGATGGATGTATCCAGTGGATCGTCCACGGCACACGCAGACCGTGAAGGCACCGAACTCGTGCAGATGTGCCACAAGCGCATTCATGAATTCCCCCAGGTGAGGGAACGCACCGTCACCCCGAGCAAGCTTCTTGGTGCCGTCGACACATATGATCACTGTCAGGTCTCGAATGTTCTCGATGCTCTTCAGTGTGGCCACTAGTTGAAGCACAGCCCCAATATCCTGGAGTCGCCCAAGTCCAAATCGCGCCATAGCGTCAGCGAACAGCATCCACGGGACACACGCCTTCATCATGTGGTACAGCATCCGCAGACTCACATCGTCACCACGGTAAAAATCGTCCACCACGTACTCTGTCTCGCCGAAGAACGACACGTTGAAGACGTATGCGTTGTGCATCCGCTGCTGCAGGTCCGTGAGATCCGTTTCCTCGGCCGCCTTGCGTAGAAGACGCGGGACTTCATCCAGCAACCGCGACTTGCCCGTACCTACGCCACCGACGACGATGTGGACTCCTTGTCGAACGCGCTCGTTGGTCGGGTCGCACCACGAGCGATAGCTCTCGACAAGCGAGTCCTTGAGCTGACCGAGCATCTCGGGCGATTCCTGGTACGGCCAATCACACCCTGGACCAGTACACAGTCGGTCCGGCTTGCGCCAGTCGACGCGAGCCAGCATCTCCTCCATCTTGTACGGGAAATGATGCTCAACGACCAGAGCATTCGACACGCTCGTGCCAAGACCCGCCAATTGACTTCCACGAGGGAGTGGCGTATGCTGCCCATCGTAGCTGGCTCGGTTCACGTAGACGCGGAACGTGGTGGGCGTCACATCTAGCGGGAGCACAGACAGCTCGTTGACCAACGCAGCAAGGAAGTCACCGACGCACGTGTCTACTTGGGTATCGCTGGGGACGACTTCAATCGGGCTTGCGGCGGTGCGCTGCAGGGAGCGCCGGCGGGTCTCGTGATCGACCAACTCGTACCAGATCGTCGTTGCTATCGTTGTCTCCATCGCTGGTAGAATTGAGGAATGAACTGAATGACCTCAAAGGCACGGCAGGTGATGGTTGATTGATGGCCCATGGAAGTCGTCAGAGACTTGGGGCGAGAGGCTGAACGGGCGTCAGGTCGTCATCGTGGGCACGGGCTGATCCAAGTCGTCGCTGTTCTTCATACAGTGGGGGCGGCGCTCGGCACAGGCGTGAACATGCGTGCTCGATGAACATCGCTTCCCATTCTTCATGAGGTCAACTCTTTTTTCCTCTCAAACAAAGGAAATCTGGTCCGTCCACATGACCATCACTCTTTCCTGGCTCACCTCCTTTAAAGCATACGCTTTTACACGGGTCTGACAGAAATCTCCTGTGGCGCAAACAGCAATGATGGGGCATGGACAGTCAGCGTGGTGATTCCCGACGGATTCATCTCATCCATCTCCCACTACTGCCAAAATGGCTGAGAATGCCGCAACGACGCTCAAGACGATGCCTGTGGCCAAGCCGCAGCGCGATCTGCGGCGCGACTTGAAGCGCGCGCGCACAATTCTCATCAAGATCGGCACCGAGATTGTCCACTCGGAAGATGGTCTCTTGGCCATGGGCAAGATCGGCGCGATCGTGGAGCAGATCGCAGCGCTGCACATGCAAGGCAAGAACGTGATCATGATCTCCAGTGGCTCCGTAGCCATCGGCAAGATGGTGCTCCACCGCCAGTACTTGCTGTCTGGATCCATGCAGTCGCACCTCGGCGGACAGGTGGGCAACCACCAACAGTTTTACGAAAAGGCTTGCGCCGCCGCGGGCCAGAGCGGGCTCCAGTCGCTGTACGAGATGCTCTTTGCGCAGTACCACCTTGCGTGCTCCCAGATCCTAGCCTCCGACGCCGACTTTCGCGTGCCTACGGTGCGTGAAAACCTCAAGAAGACGGTCAAGACGCTGCTGGATGTCGGCATCATCCCGATCATCAACGAGAACGACGTCATCACACGTCGCAAGACCCCGCTGATCGACCAGAGGCACAAAATCGCATGGGACAACGACTCGCTCGCTGCGCTGTTTGCCTGTGAAACGGGTGTGGACCTCATGATCATCCTGACCGACATTGACGGCGTTTACGCGACGACTCCAGGTGAGGCTGTCGGCGTGTCCTGATGCTACGGAGGCAGCACGATACTCATCCCAACGTGTCATACTTGAATAGACGGCAAGCACAAGCAGCTGATCGACGAGTTTGGTCCACAGGACGTCGGAGTCATCTCGCCCGAGTCGCGCGTGGGTGCGATCGGCCAGACCGACAAGCTGCACTCGTGTATCCGCGCTGTGGACAGCGGCGACGTGCGCAGTGCGGTCATCGCCAAGGCCGAGCCTGGCTGCTTGTTACGAATCCTCAAGGGCGAGCGGGTGGGCACCATCTTTGCATTGCGGGACGGCGTGCGTATCGGCAAATCCAACGACGAAGACCACATCGACCCACTGTACTCGGGCATCGCCCGTGCCAAGAGCAAGTTGTAGCGACGGATCAAGTGCGGGAAAACCTGGGAGGCATGGGAAGGATTCGTGTCAGAATGCCACTTAAAATGGACATTTTTAAAATAAAACGATACCAGTACTCCTGAGCTGGTGTGCGTGCTGTGCGAAAAGTCAAACGCTCTACACATTGCAGCACTGCTTTGGTCGGTGCGACGCGCTCGACGGCTTTGGGTCGTCCAGCGACACGGTTTGGATTGTTGCCATGCGCTGCAGCTTGCCCTTGTCCTGGTCGTAGATGGAAATGATGAGCTCTTCAAACGCCTTGCGGACGTTGTACCCCGTTCTCGCTGACGTGCGCTTCTCCATGATCCGAAGCTGCACCGCAGCCTCCGTGTGTGTCGCGGCGGTCACGATATCCGAGCCAGCGCTGGATTCCAAGTCCACTTTGTTGCCGACCAGCACGATACATTGAACAAGCGTGCTGCTTGGATCTGCCGACGCCTTGAGCTCCTTGAGCCAGTGGTTCCTCGCGTTCTCAAACGTCGACGGATTCGTGACATCGTACACCACAAGCGCACCCGCTGCTCGACGGTAGTGGCTGTAGTATTATCAGTTGGTTTCTTCAGCATGATCCTTTAATGAATAGTGGAGGATACAGAGGACCGACGTACGAGCTGGTGATCGCGCGGTATCGCTCTTGCCCCGCGGTATCCCAGATCTGCGCTTTGATGCGCTTACCGTTGGGATGTTGAATGATCTTGGTACCGAACTCTACGCCGATCGTCGGTTTTCTCACGGAAGAGAAGCCCTTGGCGTTGCCGTGTGCATCCACAGCGTCCAGTTTGCTCTCGTCGGAAGCCAGGAACGACGCCAGCAGATTGGTCTTACCGACCGCCGGATCGCCCACCAAGACGACTACATTGTAGCGCACAGGTCAGCGCCACTGACTGCCGTATAGATAACCCCCAACGCATATCGACTGACCTTTGTACAGCTCGTCGTATTGGTCTCCCATCGCTTGCCGTTTCCTCCTTTGTAGGTCCCTCCCCACTTCGAGATATTCGTGTCACTCTATCGGGGATGTCAGTGCAATTTGATTAGTCGAAATAAGAAAACAAAGCGTGATGATTGGCTATAATACGTTGAAGTTTATGAGCTTCTCAAGAAGAGGCCTTTCATTCACAATCAACTGCCTGATTCACCACGACAAGATGCCCACGCCACTCGCGTCGCTGCCGCAGGCGCTCGTGCGCTCGATCTTCACGTACGTATTCGTTCCCGATGACCACCGCGGTCTCGATTCGGCTCGACTCGCCGTGCCTCCTGAGCTTCTCTCGCTCGCGTTGGTCTGTCGTGAATGGAACGTGTATGCTCAAGACCTTTTCAGCGAATGCTGCTGAGCAAGCTCACACTGAAGGAACCCTCGACTTTTGCTGGTCGCACACGGAGCAAGCTACTGGATCTCCGACGGCGATTCACACTAGTGCATGCGTATCTACGCGAGCTGGTGATCAAGGAGCCAGGCTACAGCCGCGAGGACGCCCGACTCTTCACTATTGACGAATGGCAATCGATCTTGAGCCACGCGCCGCGCCTCGAGCGACTGGATATGAAGTACAGCAGTCGCAAAAACACCAAGTTCTTAACTGACGTCGCTTGCGCTGCGCGTCGCAGCTGCCCCGCGATCAACACACTGCGGTTCCCAGGTGCAAGTGGGTTCATGATCAACGAAGCATCGGACAGGAGTGAGGAGCTCATTGACGCTGTACTTGAGGACACCAGTATGCCACCGGCCACCAAGAACGCCAAGCTCAGTGATCTCCACGAGCTTCATTTGCCCGTTCCATTCATCAAGCGCCAGAACCCACACGCTAGTGCCACGAACTACCTCACTCGAATCTGCGACGTGTGCCCAACCATCGACGTATTCGATGGATTCAGCGGCGTCTTCGACCAGAACGACCGCCTCGTGTGCGACGAGCTCTGGTATATCGACGCGGCCACGTGGGAGCGCTTCTGTGCGACGTGTGTGAACCTCAAGAGCTTTGACTGGGTCGTCGCGCCGTTCACGACCTGGTTCTTTGACATCTTCGGTCGCTACCCGAAGCCCCAGATGAAAACGCTTGTCTTTTCGACCGCAATGAACTGGAACTGGGACCGCTACCTCAGTGGATTGAGTCAGCCGCGTCCACAACGAGGGTACGGGCCGACCGCAGTCAATGCCCATTTAGCACTCCAGGCTTGTCCCAATCTCAAGTGCTTGGAGGTAGCCACGTACTTTCCTGGCGACGCCGACGAAGACGAAGATGAGTTCGAGTTCGGCATGTTTGCAGCTCACCGCCAGCAGCGCCTACGCGTACCTGAAACACTCCTGCTGAACCAAGAGATCTTTGGCGACGAGTTCTTTGAGGCGGTCGCTGCCCACTGCCGAGAGTTGGAAAAGTTGACCTTGTGGCGAGTCGTCCAGTCCAGCAACAACAACGCGATCATGTCGTTTACCGATCGAGCGATGCGAGCGATCGCCAGCCTGCCACGGCTGTACTGGGCGGAGCTCAAGTCGACCAACTTCAAGGGCGACGGTCTCTTCCAGCTCACGGCAATGTTTGCTCGCGACACTGAGTACACCAAACGTCAGCGAGAGTTCGAGATTACGATCGGTGACGTAGAGGGCACCGCCACCGACATGCTGTTCTACACGGTGGTGGAGCAGTTTCTCGAGCGACTCGTGCAGACCACGCCTGCGGATCTTGTCTGTGCGGACAGGAAGGTCGCTCTTCGTCTCCGCAACGGCCGGTTCCGGCGCGTCGACCGTGTATTCGCTGCCCACTACCTCGTGCGTGTCCGTGCACTGGCAAAGCAGGCATTGCAGATCCATCCGACGGTGCGACTGCGTGTGCTGACGCGTAGGTATCGCATGAGTGCCGGTGGCGTGCCCGACAGTTGCGACGACGTGTGCGAGTTTGGGTTCTACACCGAGACCATCATGTGCAATGGATGGTGGGGGTGGGAAAACGAACCACAGGACACGCGTATTGACGACGTGGTGCTGAACCGCGGGCCCATGGCGACACCCCACAACCAGCGATGTGATGGGGAGGAAGAGGGCGATGATGATGAGTCTGGTGACGACTACTGAGTGGGAGGGGAGGGTCACGGCGACGTCAAAGGTGGTGAGGACGACGGGTGATTGATGTTTTTCTGTATTGCGTGAGTATAAACGGATATGTCGCCGTGTGAACCACACCCTTGTCCGGGTTCTCTTAGTCCGAGTCATAGACGACGCCGACCTGTCGGCGGATCTTCTGCATCAGTCGCGCGAGTCCGACGGCCTCATCCAACGGATACTCGGCCATCTCGGTCTGTTTGTCCAGTACCGCCTTGGTGACTGCCTCGGCCTCGTATGCTAGTCCTTCCGACCGGGAGTAGTTGAACCCAGCGTCGGTCGGTCGTAGTGGCTTGGGGAAGACGGACTTGGTGGCGACTTCGTCCTTGCCACCAGGCACAAACTCTGTCACCGTCACTTCGGTCGGAGCATACGCTGGGTTGTGGATCTCGATGCGGCCTGTGGTACCCACGATCTGAACCGATGCCTCCATGTTCGACAGCATCGTGTACTCGACCGTCGCGAATCGCTGGTCCGCGTACTCGAGCGTGATGGCTGCAAATGTGTCCACACCGTCGCTGGAGAGTCCACCAACTGCCGTCACTTTGACTGGTTCAGTGCCAAACACCAGCGTGGCGAAGGACAGAGGGTACAGCCCAATGCAGTTGAGTCCACCACCGCCCATCGCACGGCTCCACACTGACTTGACTGCGGACGGGAACGCCACGCCCATGTCTGCATGCAGGTTCTTGACGTCGCCAATACGTTGCTGAGCCAGCAGCTCACGAACGAATTGCATGGCGGGAAAGAACCGCGTCCAAATGGCTATGATATGCAACAAGACAGTCAGTTTTGCGACGATGGTCTCGTACACAATGGACGGTATATAGTATATAGGCATAGGCTGTTTACCTTCGACGAGGAGGCAGTTGTTCTCGCGAGCGAGCGCCACCACAGCCTCGACTTGATTGGCATTCATCATCATGGGCTTCTCCACGATCACGTGCTTGCCGTGGGACAGTGCTAGCTTCGTGTTTTCGAAATGTACAATGTGCTGCGTGCCGATGTAGATGACATCCACCGCTGGGTCGGCGCACAGCTCTTCGTAGGAACCATAGGCGCGCGCAATGCCAAACTTGTCGGCGAACGCCTGCGCGCCCTCCAGAGACCGTGCGGCGCATGCCTGCAGCTGTACGTGCGGCAGGTTTTTCATGGCGGTGACGAAATCGTTCGAGATGCGGCCGCAGCCAAGGAACCCCCATCGAACCACTGCCATTCTTTTTCTGTCCGTGTTCTGCTTGCTCGATTGAAGATACGAGAATGACCGACCGGAAGCGAGTACTGTGTTCTACCGTAATTCGCCAGCGTCAACATGCACGACGTGGTCACGCACGCAACCATCCGTTTCCAGGTGGTGAGGCCACTCAGCATCAACTACTCTCACAGTTCGCGCGCATTTTCGTCTCTTCAGACGACCCACGCGCCAATTCAGCGCTTTGCGAGCGTTTTGATTGGGCGAAAATTGTTTAGCTAAAAACATGTGAAAACGTAATTATGATTGTGATAGTGGACAAAAACTCTACTAAAAAAAGGCTTCTGAACGGGGCTGCGGCAACTCTGATTCCAGATCCAAGTTGCACTTGAATGAATTAATGTAATAAATATATTTACTAATAGTATCGGTTCGAGACTTCGCATGGATAAATGATGCCGGATACATGCGAGGATCCTTTCGTGTCAAAGGTATCTGCTACAACACTGTACACTGTACAGTATCCTGCCGCGCATCACGGCTCACCATGCCATTCACAGGAAGGGATTCACTCTTAAGCATGTGTGAGTGTTGCTCAGAGATTGGAGTCAAATCTCTTTATTATTATTGATCAAATTTTGACTTCATCCTCCACTCGATACTGCAACGCTCACGCATGCTACTGTGGAGGAGTTGCCAGAACAGGAACGCTCTGTCACAGATTTATTGTGGTCGATTCCATGATGATCGAAGACCGGAGCGACGCATCCCAAGTCGCCGGCGATTCGCCGACGGCGAATCACCTGGCGCTTGCAATGCAAGTTGCATGACACCGCAGCACGCGCTCCGTCAATCACGAGACGAACTGCGCACAGCGACTTCCAGTGTTGCGGACAGACGCTCCACAGTCATGCGATTGAGCGGCGCCTTCGCCACCCAGTAAAATTCAGTCCGCCTTGCGCCGATTCGATTTTTTTCTCCCAGCGTGGTGCACTGTTGCACCGACGGTTCTGCCCAGATTCAATCGAATCGACTGTCAAACTGGCCTCGAATCAATCGAGTGAGCACACAAACCCAAAGCCACAACCGAGCGGCTCCGAACACACCGTCACATTCCGTTCTCCGATCCATTGACGATCCAAGCACAACGTGGTTGATTGATTGGTGGGTGCACGCGCCACGTACACGCCGCGCGTCTTTCGACGGATCGCGGTAGATTCAACAGAAGGCACGGGGCTTTTCATCGCGCCGTCGGTTCATGCCCTTCGGCCACCAGCTCACCTGGTCGCACGTCAGTCCCCCTCGTCCCAAGATCACGGATGGAGCTTCAACACCATCAACCGCCGGCGGTGGTAGGTACCGGAAAGACCGACGGTCACCTCGGTGATTGCATGATGGCGGAGCGACCCGAAGCAAGCCACAAGCGATCCGAGCGACACGGGATCCGAATGGAGCTGCGCAAGTCGGTGCGATTCGTCCAGGAGAATGAGCGCAAGCGACACCACGATTGGCTTGATGAGGAAGCGACCGACGACGAAGATACTCAGGACTTGGCTGCCCAGTTCATGAACCACTCGCTGGATGGATCAGAGGGTGGTCATGACCGCGAGTACGAGTACGGTCAAGCTTCTCACCCGATCGGATTGACGATTACAGCGAACCACAGCCAATCCATGCCCCAGCTCTCCCACCAGCTCCGATCGACGTCCTTCTCTCAAGGAGGTCGATCGCGTATGGTCCCGTGCTCGCCTCCTGTGCCGATTCCCCAGTCCCCTTGGAAGCGGCGCAATAGCGCATCGACAGCAGCACAATCAGTGTCATCCTTGATGCTCATTCCATCGCATGACAACCAGTACAGTCGTTCGCAGTGTGAAGCGCGGTTGTGGGACGAGTATTGGAACTACAAGCTGTCGCTCGAGTCCCGTGAGTCGTTCCAGGCGTCACGTGACAACCAGCAAGGCGATAGCGCGATCGGATCGTCGATCAACCAGCCACACAAGATCAAGCCGCGTACAGACTCGGAAGCGTCGACCGAGGGCACCAACCGAGACTCTGGCGACGACGGCGGCGAAGCCAGTGTCTTCGACATGGATGACTTTTGAGCACCGCCACGCTTCCTTTCTACGCCCATCTTTTTCATCGTGCCGTCAGCACCATTTCACAAGTTCGCCATACACTTCAAGTTCATTGTCGTTCACACAAAGCTTCTACCACCACTACAGAAAATCAAAGTCCTCTATGGTCACGCTGCTCATATCTGGCATTGTCGGATCCGTGCTTCCAGGTCGCGTTGCTTCGCGACTAGAGCCTGCAGTTTGTTGCGGCGCTCTTGCGCTTCCCATGCCTCCCCGAGTGTCTCGAGCTCGTGGTGCACAACCTGCGCATTCATCGCCCGCCGCTTCCAGCGCTGGAAGCATTGATACACTCGCGCATAACGCCAGTGGAATAAAAACAGTTGCAGGATTGAGACGTGGCTGGGTGTGGCCGCGTGTGGATCCCATGTCACCACGTGTGGACCAATGAAATGCCGCGAACCGGCAGCCACTGCGAGTTGTTCTCCGCTCGCATCCGCAAAAGTGTTCTTGTTCTCCACTGTCGTCATGCTGAACGCGACAGGGGCGCTGCTGACGCGCCGTCCTTCTGAAGTTGAAGTTGTCACAGGGGGTGACGTCACGCGACGCCGCCATTGCCGCCACGCCAACGGCAACGAGAGCACGCAGAGTGATGGTCCTTCTCGCCACCTCTCGGTTGAAGCAAGCGAAAGCCACCGATGGAGCACGCTGCGAAGCACCGCGCAACGCGTCGCGGCAGTAGTATTTGTATGGCGCATGCAGCGGCAGTCATCGCTGTGGAGACTGGCGACATCGCCGCGCAGAAACCACGGAAGAATCGACGGATCGATGGAAACGCGGGACGTTGAAGTAGCGCTGACACGGGACATTGAAGCAGCGCTGTCGTCTCTCAGATGAAGAGGAGCCGTCGACAGTGAGGAGACTGCGCAAACCTGTGGGACGCTGCCGATGGCTGAAGTTGAAGCGCTGGCATCTGATAGATTCGCCGCGTCCTCAGATTCCACGGTATCTTCAATACCGGTACCATCATCATCATCCGACGACGACGATGAAGTCGAAGACGGTGGGACCTGTAGACGGCTCGTGTCCACACCCACGCGCTTCAGAAGACGGTCGAATCGCAGCTGCGTGACGCGAAGCAAATCATGTTCGACAAGACGCCCGCGCTCCTGCTCGATCATCGCCTCATCCACCACGGGAGCTCCCAGCAGTCGGCGTTGGCGAGCACGCTCCCTTTCCTCTTCGTCTTCCTCGTCTTGTTCTCCACACTGGCTCGCTGTGTCTTCATGGACAAGATCTGCAGCAAGAATGTACGTATCGTACTGGTCTCGGAACCATGGTGGATACGGCACGCGGGCATGGCACTGAAGAGGGTGGCTGCAGAAAGCGCAGTCCTCCGTTGCATCGATGGAAGGCTGAGTTGACTCAAAGCTCTTGCAGGCGCAGTCGTCGCTGGTACAATGCAAGAACGCAGATGATCGTGCCACCGTGAGGACCGCTTTTGCTATCCACCGCCACGAGAACGACGGCAGCAAGTGAAGCGTGTAGTACAGCGTGGTCTGGCCTTCGTATTCGGCCTCCAGTCGAGTGGTCGGTAGACACATGAGCTTGCAAGCAGTCTCAATTCGACCCGCGGCGATGGCGTAGGCGACTGGTGTCCACCCGAATCCATCACGTACATTCACGTCCGCGTCACCAACCACCAGCAAGGCATCGATCACCTGGGAGGCAAGACCGGAATCAGCGAATGCAGCAGCGAAATGGAGAAGCGTGGTGTCAGTGCCATCGCCAGACAAACGCCCCGCATGGAAGTTGTACTTGGACAACAGCATCCACACCATCGTAGCATACAAGTCCGACGAGTGCCTGGCCGCGAGCAGCAGCAACCGAGATGATTCGGCCTGAGAGAGGGATTCAGCCGCGTAGTCCGAGTCCAGAATCCACTGCAACGACACCATTGCTCCATGACGAATCGCTGCCTCCACCAGTTCCGCTAGTGCAACTGAGCCATCCCCTGAAGGGTGGGGGCATGTGTGATGGTCTAGGGCTGCGAGCGCACGGACATCATTCAAGGCGACCGCTGCCATCCAGTCACCGTCGAAGACCTTGAGTGGATCCAACGTTCGAGACTTCGGCTGGACTGCAGGCGAGATGATATCGAGACGTAGGCTCAAGGTCGTTCGCATCAAGCCGACTCGTCGTCTCTCAGCGATGCATGTCCAAGGCAGATCGTCGTCGATGTTGACTGGTGCTTCTTGGGTGGTCAAACTTCGAAGTATTCGAGCAAGCCGTGCGTGTCCAAGTAGTTCGGCCAGTTGGATTGGGGTCAGGCTGTCCTTAGGATGCTTTTGAGTGACCAGCGTGGCCCACGTCGACGAATCAATCGACGTCTGAGTAGTCAGGTAAGAGAAGAACGCGATCGTGTTCCAGCGGGCTACGTGGTGCAAAACGGAATGCTCCTTCATCCAGCCTTCCATATCGTCTCCAGCCTCACGGAGAATGCCATCAACCAGCCACGTTCTGACCGAGTCATGTGCGGAGATGGAGCGAGGGAGAACCTCAGCAAGCACCAAAGTTTCTGTGACGTATGCCTTGTTGACGAAGCGCTTGAGCAGGTCGATCCATCCAGCAATGTCCGGTATCTTCGTGGACGAGGACACCACCGCCTTGAAGACTCGAAGACACATCTCATGCGTGTTGCCATCGACGATGGCGTTGACGAGTAGTTCGACTATATCAAGACGACCGATCTCGACAAGAGTCTCGACGATGGCGCGGCCGGCTGACTGCCTCGAGCATAGAGCTCGAGTTGCGTTGCCAAGCTGATCTTCCTCGACCACACGTGTGATGAGCCGTTGTATCGGCAATGCATCCAGATTGTACGCGCAGGCGAGTGTGAGGGACTCGACGGCGGACACGTCGCTGGATTCCACGGCTGCGATGACGAGACCACGCGCCACAGCCTCCCATTCACCTAGATGGCCAACGTCCACCGGGCGAATGGGCATCCGCAGCTGCTGGATCAATCGACCGAGCAGCGTGGGATCCTTTATGATGTGTGGCAGCAGCACCTGGGAAGAGTAAAGCCATCCCTTGCTGATGCTCTGTTGCAGCCACTCAAGAAACTGATCACTCGTCATCCAGGCATCGACCGTGGCATCAAGCAGTACTGCAGCGAGGGCGTTGCTGACTGACCGATCCATCGCGTTCCTTCTCTCAACGTTCAAGTTCGGTGGGTCTCGCATCGCTTCGTCGATGGAGAGGACGAGTACTTTACCCACCTCTGTCGAATACTCCGGCCATTGCGACTTCCAGACGATGAGCATATCCACGACCACGGGACTCGGTCTTGGGAAGCGGTGCCGCGGCTTCTCTGGTCGAGAAGTGATGGCGTGCAGTATCTCTCCGGTTATACTAGCCCTTCGTGTGACGAGGGTTTCCACGGCACGGAAGTGGTGGTAGCGAACAAGCCATGGCACGATCTCCAGCATGCCCGCGTCGTTCAAGTGACCAAGAAAATGAACGAAGAACGCGTCGCTCCTGGGGCAAACGGCACTCGACGAGACCTGGCGAATGACCAGGTGCAGCAGACCACGGCGACTACTGTGGGCGAGCACCAAATCCACCAGTGGCAGGGGCTGGTCTACGTGCATTGCTTCTCGAAGTTCCTCATCCTCGACTGTCGCTCCCGCCAAGATCAGCATCTCCACGATGGCAACGCGTTCGGATACATCATTTTTGCTGCAAACTGAAGTGAGGCGGCAGGAACGGAGGGCGATTGTGAGTGGAGATACGACCGACCAAGGGGAAGCAATCAGCTGCTGTTGATTGAAGTCGCTTCGTCCAGGAACGAGGAGACACGAAGGACACACTGCGCCATATCGTCGGCAGCCGTAGGTGCCTTCGTCCACGTCGATTCGTGGATCCAAGGGAACAGCCGACCTCTCTTCTTCGACAGGGGCATCTTCTGTCTGGTGCCTAACCTGCTTTGCGTGCACCCAGAACCAGAGCGTCTCCATCGGCAGCGCCAAGCCAGGGTGCTCGACCTGGCCAGCTCGCACACGTCGCAGCCGCTCGCAAACCATCGACACCCGATGTGGACTCGTCGTCTGCTCCGTCTTTGCATCGCTACTGGAACTGTTGATTGGAAGCCTCGCCTTCCTTCGCCTTCGCAGCAGCAGGCCACACGGTGCCCAGGGCGCTCTCTCACCGTACTCGCCTTTCTCCGAACCATCACGACGCACAGCGGCGTTGGCACCAGCACCGAGGGTGATCATGAGCTCCACCAGCAGTCGATCGCCCCTACAGATTGCATGATGAAGAGGCGTGTACCCGTCATGATCCAAGACGTGCAGCGCCTGTGGGCATCGCTCAATCAGGAACCTAGCTGTGGTGATTGCATCACCACGATCCACCCGCGCCTGTCGATGCTGCCGACCACGAAACGCCAGCGATTTATGCAGCGGCGTGCGTCCCCTCTCGTCCACAGCCAGCAGCAGCTGCTCACTGTCACTACCGATGGTCAGCAACGCGTCCTCGTCCAGTAGAAGCACACACGCCTCGAGCCAGGCACCCGCTGCCGCGTAGTGCAACGGCGTCGCACCACTCACGTCGTTGGCGAGCCGATCACGACCGCACTCGGTCAGCACGATCAGCAGCGTCTTGAGATCGCGACGAGGAGACTCACAGGCTTCGTGAAGCAGCGTCCGCTGTAGCCACACCAGGCAGCGATTGACACTTGGGTAGAGCCAAAAGAGTTGCTGCAGTCGGTCGGCGTCTGCGCTTCGCACAGCGTCCCAGACATCTCCTCTCGTTCTACAGTCCAGCGGTTGCAAGTCAACGAGGGTCGTGTGCCCCATCCGTGGAAGCATGGCGTCGGCAAGCCCCCACAGGCGATGGTATCGTCGACTCTGTCGACGTAGTTGACTCACCATACTCGCAGGGTTGGCTCCAGGGCAGCTCTTGAGGCTGAGGCGAAGCATCTTCTCCAAGACGTACTGTACAGGCGTGGCGTCGCGGTGGTCCTTCACATGCAATTGCTGTCTCGCGTCTGGCAGAGCGAGGAGGTACTGGACAACAAGGTGGTGCTCATTGATCACAGCGTGGTGGAGCGCGAGGCGACCGCACGCATCATCTGCCAGCGTGCATGCAGCCCCCGCCTGAATCAACTGCCGGACTGTCTCGAGGTCTCCACAAGCACACGCGGCATGGAGAGGCGAAAAATGGAGAGACGACAGCTCGAACACGCGGCGAGAGTACTCACGGTGGCTGCTCAAGCCAAACACGTCCCAGGGCCGCGCTTCGTCACCAGCAAGCAGCAGCACTCGCTTGGTCGGGGCAGTAGCTTCCTTCTCCCTCTGCCTCTCTCGCTGCAACTGGCGCCGGCGCCCCGTGTACACCAGGGAGAACCGCGTCCATTCTTCCTGATCGAAGCTCGCGTCGCGGTCTTCGTCCTGTGTCTCCGCTTCAGCCATCCAGCTAGCCGCCACCACCGTTGAGCTGACCCGTCGTCAGGACGGGACGCGAAAAGACCAAAATCCTCGTGTCATATTTAGCACACGCATCCTACAGCACACTTGCTACCCGAGTCGCCTCATGCCTTGGCGGGGGCACCCTCGGCCTTGGCTTTGCTCTGCTCTCGGGCCTTGGCCACGACTTCCTTGAACTTCTTCTCGAGCGCCTTGTCACGCGGCTGCAGCTGGATCGCCTCGTAGATGGCCACCGCCGCGTCGTCGAACAGGCCCAGCGCCTCCAGGCACTGGCCTTCACGGAAGTGGGCCTTGACCCACTCCGGCTTGAGCTTCTTGGCGAGCCGCACGTCGTTCAGCGCCTTCTTAGCCTCGCCACGCGCCAAGTACGCTGCACAGCGGTTGCTGTAGAGCACGGCGTCCGCCGGGTTCAGCTCGATCGCCTGCGAGTACAGCTCGATCGAGCGGCTCAAGTTCTTCACCGTGAAGGCCTGGTTACCGTCTTCTTTGATCGCCACGACCTTGGTGAGCGTGGCTTCGTCCAGCTCCTTGGCTTCGGGCACGACGATCTCCGCCTCGGGCGTGACACCGGCCAGGATCTGACGCTTCTGCTTCTCTTCCTCCGTCTCCGTGATCGCCTCGATCGGCGCGCTCTTGGTGGCTTCCACCAGGTACTTGTCAATCTTCTGCTTCTCCTCCTGCATCAGCGTCTCCACGTGGTGGTCCTCGTAGCCCTGCGTGATGGGCTGCAGCAGCGTGACGATCTCGGTCTGCTGCTTGCCCGCGGCGAGTTGCAGGGGCGTCGCGCCACCGTCAAACTTGCTGTTGGCCATCGCCACCGTCGCCTCTCGTCGCAGCGCCAGCAGCAACTGGACAATCTCCACAAACCCCGCCTCCGCGGCGATGTGCAGTGGTGTGAGGCCACCACCGAGCGTGACGGTCACGTCGGCGTGGGCCACCAGCAGCTCCTTGGTGATGGCAGGCTTGTTGAGCATGCAGCTGAGGATGAGTGGCGTCACGCCCTTGTCGTTCTTGGCGTGCACCTCTGCCCCCAGTGCCAGCAACTCGACCACCGTCTTCTCGCGGCCTTCGTTCACCGCATAGTGCAGTGGCGTGCCGTTCTTGGACATGGCGTTGACGTCGGCCTGGTGCTCCTGGAGCAGCTTGACCGTGCGCAGGCTGCCGTTGGCCGCGGCCTCGTGGATCGGCGCCGCGCCGCTCTTCTGCGCCAGGCGCGCGTCCGCTCCACGGGCCAGCAACAGCTTGACCGCGTGGAACTCGTTCGCCCGCGCCGCGAGAAAGAGCGGCGTCGAGCCGTCTTCGTCCTGGATGTTGAGCGCGCTATTATAATATATTATATAGGGGCATGTGACAATCATTCATTAGTATTGGTGCATGCCTTCAATTGGGGCGCCCACGATCGAAGATCGTACGTACGCGGGGACGTGGTCGAGGAGGTATTCCAGGACCTTTCGGCGGCCCTTGGCGGCGGCAAAGTGCATGGCCGTGCGCTTGTTGCCGTCCTTGAAGCCGGTGATGACTTGGTCGGTCGTCGTGGCCGTGGTCTTGGTCTTGATGAGCTGGATCGTGGTCTGCAGCACGGGCAAGTCGCCATCTACCGTCGTTCATGCACGACCGTTAGCATACGACAGGACAGGCTCCGTGTGCAATACAGTAGACGGCGCATGTTGCGGCTACGCACTGTCGGCCGCCGTGAGCAGGTCCACCATCATCTGCCGATGGCTCTCAAAGTCGTCCTGCTTGATCTCCACCATGGTGCTCGGCACTGGGTCAATGGTGCTGCTGGGGCAAGTTTGCTTTTTCTTGGATGGCGGCGCGATACAGCATCTCTGATTGGCTGAAATCAAAGCATCGACACAGATGATTGGCTAATTCAAGAACAACACCGCTGATTGCCGCCACCACCAAGGTTCTCGAACCCATTCGAAAACAGACATCCCTCACTTGAGTGACAGGGGGCTCGAGTGTACTGTACCCCGCAACGTAATTTAACCTTTCAAGCCATCATGGTGGAATGGCAGCACTGGGTGCGGTACATGCAGCGCTGCATCCCGCCAGGAGACGACGCGATGCGCGTGGACCGATGGCTGCGCCAACAGTTCCCCCATGCCCCGCAATCGTTCCTGCAAAAGCAGCTGCGCCAGCGCAAGATCCGCATCCTCACGCCGACCGACACCTCGCAATCGATCCCTGCCAAGCCGCATGCCATCCTCCGCGCCGGTGATTCTATCGCGATTGACGCCGTGCTGTTCGAGAAGAGCCTAGCTGGAATGGCTATGAATGTCTCCATCCTTGCTGCCAGCTCGAAATCTCCTTCCATCGACCAAGAAGCATCCACCTTGAACGGTCTCATTCAACGCATCATCTACCAGGACGACAACTTTCTCGCACTCAACAAGCCCCACGGCCTCGCTGTGCAGCACGGCACGGCACTAGACCAATCACTCGCTGATTTTCTACCAGCGCTTGGTGTTGCAACCAATGGAGATACCCCACGGCTGGTGCATCGATTGGATAAAGAAACCTCGGGTATCCTCGTCCTCGCTCGTCATCGTCTCGCCGCAGCGCGGTTCTCGGAATCGCTCCGAGACGGCAGCGTGAGCAAGACGTATGATGCTCTGGTTCGTCCAATCGATCCAGAGAGGAATCTACCTCCCCACGGCGAAATCAATCGGCCAATCGACGGCAAACCAGCCACGACCACGTTCATTCGTAGCGATCGATCCAGGGCAGACACAGACGACGGCACACAATGGCTCGAAATGAAACCTGTGACGGGCCGCAAACACCAGCTTCGTATCCACTGCGCACAGGGTCTACACGCCCCCATTGTCGGGGATTCTCGCCACGGATCGCCGCGTGAACGTCGTGCCCATCGCCTCATGCTCCACGCCAAGCGCATCGCCTTCAGTGACCCCTTTGCCCCTGGCCGAGTCATCGATGTGACGTGTGAGATGATAGATACCCCCGCCGATCCACCACGTCGCAGATAAGAGGAAGGAGAGACAGGGGTTATTCTTGGGCACTTACTTGGTTGCATGCTGTTGCTGCTGTTCTCAGGTACTACGTAGTATTAAATTTACACTACGGTGTGTACAGTATGAGGTGTTCTTCATGGACGGGTGATAAAGATAGCGTGGGGGCAGCTCAAGATATGCAAGCGCAGTCGTATCTGATCCACCGCGAGCGAGGACGTGCAGCCAAAGCCACGCAGTCAGTCAGTCAGTCAATCAGCCAGCCAGCCAGCCAGCACGATCCCATGCCGTCATTATCGCATTCACCTCGACTACTGTACCTGTTCGGCACCCTGTGAAGATTTCTTCCCTTCTCCACGAAGACAATGGCCGCAGCAGTTGCGACGACGAAGAAGGCCACGCTCTTCATCTCAACCAAGGAGTCACCAGTCGTGGACCCGTCGCAGGAGCAGCACTCAGTGAATTATACTGCCACTGCCAAGATGACCGAGACACCACGCAAGCTCAAAGATCATCAGCAGCAACAGCTTCTCCAGATCGACACGCGTCGACATGAAGCGAGCAACAACAATGAGGAGGAGGAGAACGAGAGTGAACGTCGGGTTGGTGTGCGGCGACCGCTGAGTATCAAGGCCGGTGATACGTGGGCGAGTCGCGCTGGCTTCTCACCTCGCCCCAAGCGGCAGAATAACCCAGCCAGGAGTCCCATTCTATCGGTGACTTCTATCCGAGCCGTTGACGAAGATGCTGAAGACGAGGACGAGGCAAAACAGGATGATCAGGACCAGGACAAGCAGCCTACCAAGTCTACCACATCAACCATCGCCAAGAAGACCGACTCGTTCCGACAGAGTAACCAATTGGAGCGAATCCAAGAAGACGACATGACGGATGACAGTGACAGCGACGACGCGTATGACGGAGATGAAGAGGAGGGCGACGTTGCATTGCAGTTGTACAAGAGTCTGTCGGAGGATCCGTTGGATGGGCGGTTCGATGCAACCGGGCCGCGCCTCCAATCGCTCAAGCGGCCCACGCATCGGGCGTACGACGACGAAGACGACGACGTAGTATGCATGTAATAGCGATATTTACAGCATAATATTACCGCAATCATGGACAAAAAGGTTTTTTGATTCTGAATCTGAATGTCAACGAACTTGGAAATGACGAGGCTGCAGGTGTGGATGAGTGGCTGTGGCTTTGGAGGCTGGTGCAGCGCGCGGCGAGCTAGCGATGTTGATTTGATGGTGGACAATGACCTTTTCTCCGCCGTGGGAGGCTGACTGCGGCTTGAGCCGAGCGTCTGGTGGCTGGACGATCGCAGCACCGCCTCGTTTGAGCGCCCCTTTCAAACCAGCAACTTCCTGGGGTGGTGGCTTCTGTACAACGGCCTGTGTAGAGCGCTGGTCCTTGTCTTTGATCGCCAGTGCTCGGATTTGCTCGGCGATCGCATCACGTTCCGGGTGGTTCTCCTCATTAGGAACAATGGCCTGCTGCTCTCGTGGTGGGAGGAACAAACACTCGGGTGCTGCTGAACCTGCCGGTTCCAGTGGCGCAGCGGCTTCGCCCCAGCCGCCGCCCTTGGCTTGTAGTATGGATGCCAGCTCGCCACCTTCGTCTTGCATCTCTTCCTCCTTTGTAAACGTAGCAATGAGCCGAAACTCGACCTCTAGTTCTGATTTCGCTGGTGCGATGACTGCGGCAGTGCTTGGTTTGGTAGGCGGCTTGGCACTAGCGTTGGTCTTGGGAGCTGGTTGCTGTTGCTTGAGTTTGGCAGGCGGTGGACTCGGTGACAGATCCTTGTACGGCTCCATCCAGAACGTGTAGATGTGGTTACCTGGTAGGACGCAGTGCTGCAGCTTGGCGCGGCCGTCATCCTGCAGGTAGAACCACGAGCGGCTGTCGAAGAGCACGGCTTGCTCCACGAATGTCTGCTTCATTCCTGTCATGTCGGTGACACGTACAAGCAGTCGCCCCTGGCCTCGGACGCTGTCCACGATCAGGTGCTCGTGGCTACGTACGCTGAACCATACGGGGACTCCGTCGTGAGCAGCTCCAACGCTTCGTACTTCTCGCTTGCTGAAGCGGTAGAGCGGAAGGTGTGTTCGGCGCTTGTCTTGGTCATGAGGTCGAGACTTGGCCAGTGGCGGCTGAGGTACCGTATCAACCAGTGGCGTGGATGGAATGGAGCGGATCACCACTGTCGTGTGCTCTCTTGATGGACGCTCAGGAAGCCGGGGTAGGACGGCGGCTACGTCCTTGATGTCGTGGTGCTTTGGCTGTGGAGGTAGTGGTATGCCAGGTGTCTTGGATGCCTTGGCAGACGCATCGGTGGCAAGAGACGGTATTGGAAGAAGCTCGTCGTACACATCAAAGTACTTTGCGTCGTCCTTGAGTGTTTCTTCGTTGATGTGAGTAGGCACAGTTACAAGTCGCTTGCCAGTACGGTACCAGTCCAAGATGATCTCGAAGGTGGCTGGGTTCCGGTCAATGAAGAAGGTGTTGTGGTCGATCTGCTCACAGCCACACGTGATCACATGATACAGCCTCTTTGACGAGAACTTGCGAATGAGACTAGCCTTGCACTTGAACAGTCTGCCACCGACGTCGAAGGTGACGAGCTGCAGTGGTGCAAGAGGTGTCGGCTGCTGTACAGGGGATGGATTGCTGAAGGACCCGGGACGAGACGGTCGTGCTGGGATAGGAGGCCGTGTGGGGGAGTGCTGCAGCGGTGGTGTTGATGATATCTCTTGTGGCGGTGGAGAAATGCTGCGATCGATCCTTGGCGCTAGGTCTGGCTGGTCGATAATGGAGTGCACCCCACTTGGCTCATCGTCAGTCCGCTCGCTCGATTCACTGTCAGCACCTTCAGCTTCAGCGCGCACAGCGCTCTCTCCATTATCTAGAGATTCAAGCTCTGCATCGATTGCCGCCTCGATGACTCCCTCCACGTCGATCTGTTGCTCGCGATCAGTGTCAGGGCTCGTGTCGATTGAGCGCTGTGTGAAGAGGCTGTCGAGCACGTCGGTCCCAATGCGGTCGCTCGCAAGCACTCCATCTCCTATTTCATCGTTGCCAGCCACGTCACTGCGCTCCGTCAGAGGTGCATCGCTCGCACTGTTGGGTAGTTCCTCTCCTGGCGCAAGCGCCTCCGCATCGCTTGCCGCTGGCTCCATTTTGCTCTCAGAATGTGCTGCAATTGGGCCAATTGCCAAACATAGCTACACTCTCATCTGATTGGTTGAAACACAATCATATATTTATCATAGATGAGTAGATAAGGGTTACACTGCACAAAGTCACGTATCGTAACCTCAATCAAGTGGCAATGACGGCGACTCCCCGAGCAGCGTTGCTGCGCTCGGCGCTGTGTCTTACGACCGGTATGCACTACAGACAGCGACTCCATACATCGGAGCAGCATGCTCTTACGGACTTGCTTCGGCGCAATCGTGTATTGTAGCCAAGCCTCGGCCATCCCCCACGCTCTTCTTTTTTCCTGGCCTCACCTCGCGAGCATGGCACAACCCCATGGATTTCGACTGGGTGCAGCGCCTCGAAGCCAACCACGACGTGATCCGCGATGAGTACATCGCCCTCCGTGACGCTCGCCAGCGTAGCAGCTCCACAGCGGGCGCTGCCACCTCGGATTATAGTGTAAACGACAAGGAGCACCAGCTCCACCAGGGCCAGTGGGACTGGTTGTCGTACGTGACGCAGGGCCGCCGCCAAGCGGATTTCGCGGCGCACTGCCCCAAGACGGTCGAGATCTTGGAGAGCATCCCGGGGTTCATGACGGGCTTGCCGTTCGCGTACTCGTTTTTCTCCGTGCTCAAGCCACAGGTGAGTGGTGCAAGCAAGAATGAACAGCTACTCTGACGCTGATGGTTCTATCCGCACGTCCAGTCGAGTATCAAAGCCCATTCCGCGCCGTGTAATGTGCGATTGCGGTGCCACTTACCACTGGATGTGCCTCAGGGCTGCGGAATCCGTGTGGGCGATGAGAAGCGTCAGTGGGAGGAAGGCAAGGCCATCATCTTTGACGGTAGGCCCCTCTCTATCAACGAAGCAAGCCGTGACCGCATTATCTAACTCGTACATCCCATTCTTCCACGACTAGACGCCTACGACCACGAAGTATGGCACGATGGCGTCTCAGGCGACCGCGTGTTGTTGCTCTTCGACTTCTGGCACCCTGATCTGATCAAAGAGGAACGAGAATGCATCGCCGAGATGTTTGATTCAGCTCGTGACAAGGGATGGCTCCCGGACTCCACGTAGCCACACTACCGGTATTAGACCAATAGCGAACGCAGCTCCGTGTCTTCTTCACTCGCCTCTGCTTTGAGTGGACGATAGACGCCCACAAGTCGTTGTGTGTCTTCTTCATTCAGCTGCGCGCACTGGTCATGGATACTCAACGTTGGCTTTGTCTTCGTGGCTAGCCTTGGTTTATCGCCATCCCGTCGCGCTCGCTTCCGATCTGAACCGCTGTCTTCACTGCTGGCTCCACTGCTGTGTCCACTGCTGTGTCCACTGCTTGACTCTCTGCGTCGCTTCCGGTGCTTCTCCTTCTCTTTCAGTTTGCGGTAAAACAGTTTGCGTGCACACGCTTCACATACGCGCACTTTGACCAGACACCGCTTCGTCTCGCCGTGCTCCATGTACGCAAACAACAGCTCATAGCTGTGGAGTCCACCGTTCTCATCGCAGTGCTTATTACCGCAGACGAACTGTCCTTTGCCCGCCACCACTTCATTCGCAGTGCGCCAGCGTAACCCGACTTTGCCCTCGCGGTATCGCGACAGATCAGCGAGTGCATACTCGCGAAAGAGCTTGCGGTAGTACCGCACGCTCAGCCGCACTTCCCAGTCGTGTTGCCCACGCTCTAAGTCTGCTTCGTCGTCACGGATGAACTGGAAGTTGCGCTTCAAGACGTCGAAATCGTGGGCCGTCGCGCCGGTCGATTGCGAATGTGGCTGCGACTCTCGGTACAACTGCATCAGTTGCTCGTGGCTTCACATACCAACGCTACATTAAGCGAGGGGCTCTTCATATGAATGGGTGCATGTTGGATCGACGTACCGCTGGTGCGCTGTCTCGAGCGCGTGGCTGGCGCTAGACGTTCGCGCATTCTTGCGATTTCCTGTTGCCATTCTTGAGGTTGTCGATTAGTGCCACTCGCGGTGGTCACTAAAACGAGGCCAATGAACCCATTTTCATTGATGAGTGACGTGGTGCACGTGTGTCTTCGGGTTGTACTCGTACGCGACGACACCGTGCAGGAACACGCAGTCCTCCTCGCACGAGCGACGAAGCATTCGCCACAGTAATCGAATAGAGAAGCTGATGATCGTGGTGAGGCGGCTAAGCAGCACTGGCATCATGTGCAGCTTTCGAGCGGTCCCCCGCACCACCACACTGAACACCACGTAGTCTTGACTATCCCATGTGTCGAAAACGAAGATGTTCAATCCTGCACCGATTTGCGTGGCGATGCACAAGATCAATACGGGCGTGGCGCAGATGATTTTGAACCGAAGCAAGCGGCGAGTATCCGGAGTGATCGCGTCGAGCAGGATCACCCACAGCAGCCAGATACACATGCTCCAGTCAAGATACTGCCGCTGTCCACCGCCAAGGATCGTCGCGAAGCATGCTTGGCTAGCTGTGAGGTTGACTACCACAAACATGAAGTCAAACGAGGTACACAGTCGTCGAAAGAGCTGGCGCTGGCAGAAGAGCAACTGGACGAAACAGAACGACACCGTACAGATGAACGCAATGGCTGGAAGGTCGACGTCATTGACGAACACTGGGCTATTGGTCGAGGAGAACGCGATGGCACAAATCAGACAGAGCACGCTGCCTGTGATCCCGACAGAGTACAGCACCAGAAGAGCAATTGCTTGCCCGATTCCGCTGAGCTGGTGGAACCACACCGCGATCGTTTCACCAGAAGCGTACCTCGAGTCATTCTGGTGGATTCGTAGCTGGACATATCCCGGTGGTACGCATGGCTTGAGGTTGCCGATTGATGTCGTGGTCGATTGCATAGCACGGAGACGGACGACGCAGTGATAGAGCACGCATGTGGTCATTGACACAGGGGGATCATCGGGAACGATTCTACTTCGCCGTCTTGCTCTCTCCCTTTCATGAGCTTCACCATGCATGTGGCGATACACCAGAGTACCGAGGATCACCACCAGAGAGACGGTCGTGTTGAGCAGTAGATCGCGCGTCGACATTGAGTGCTTGCCCTGGGCGTAACGAAACAGCACCACGCGGTTGGACTCGTCGATGAAGCCAAAGCCGACCAGGACCCCAAAGAGAAGCAGGACGAGCATGTCCATGAATGCACCGACAGCGACGTGCTTGGACTTGGTGGGGGACGCATCCGTAATGATCGCGCCCTGTTGAAAGATGCATCGCATCACGACCACGAGAATGCGACTGTCGCCTAGCAGCATCGCGAAGCAGACAAAGAAGATCGCGTTTGAGATTGTGAGGAACCAGAAGTCGAAGGTCGGGATGATGATCCGCCACATCTCGGGTCGCGATGACATCAGCACTGAGACGAGGCCAAGCAATTGAAGATAGGGTACTAGCAGTGCCAGCAGTTGCCCACTTGCTGGGGGGATCACGAGCGCAACTACCGATACAACCGTCCCGATGTTGAAGAGCAACGATGTGAGCATGCGACGCTTGAACATGAACTGGTTGTACCGCTCGACGAGGCGTGTCGAGAGGATCTGGTGCTTGAAGGTATTATGAGGATTGAAGATTGGTAGCGCGTGCTGAGGGATCACTTCGTACAATGTGCCTGCGATTTGTTGAGTACCAGGAGGAGGAGAGGCAGTGTCATCATTCTCACGAGGCGGCTCGGATGGAACCACGGGCAGCGCCATCGCGAGACGTTCACGAAATCTCTGTGACCGGCCAGTCAGTCGATTGGAATGGTGTTGCCAAGAATACCTCGGAGCGTATTACGCATGTCACATGTGTGACTGTGGCTGCAAGTGCACATGCGGCGTGTGCACTTGCAGACAGTCTTTCCTTCAAACACAGAGATGGTTGTACTGTATTAGTGTTTGACCCTAACCAGGGCGTATTTTGGTGCACAATTGGGGTAAAAGACGGCTCCTTTTCGGGACTATTTCTATTAAATTACGGCTCCGAAACAGGATTTCCCCCTTTTTAAAGGGGGGAAATCCTGTCTCCACACGAATACTATTTTTTAAAAAGAAATAGATTTCCCCCTTTTTAAAGGGGGAAATCTATTTCTTTTTAAAAAATAGTATTCGTGTGGAGAAGAAATCGGTGGCTGAAACCCTCGAAGATCAGAACATCAGAGAGAAATGCGTACTCCGTGAACGTCCCCGCGTACGAGAACGTCGCTGCGCTCAAGAAGGCGATAGCCAGGAAGAAGCCGAGCAAGGTGACATGTGATCCTCTGCAGCTGGAGCTCTTCCTCGCGCAAGACGTGACCGGCGTATGGCTGAGTACCAGCCAAGTCGAGCAGTTCCGCAGCATGGATGGATTGGTATCGCTGGGGTCGAGTGAAGCGCCTCTCCGGGGTGTCCTCTTGACTCGATCTCACGTGTGTCACGACGCGGCCTGTCCACAAAGTGTCGGCCCCGTGCATGTGTTGGTGTTGGTGCCACGGGATCGCGACGCGCCGGCGCCGGACGAAGCGAGCCAGGCGAAGATGGCGAGAGCGACGATGGGGCCAGCTAGCCCAAACATGTTACGTTTTGGCTGCATCGTTATCGACGGAGGCGGTATCGCCCTCCGTTTGAGTGTGCCTTCAGACTCGACCGTGATGGACTTGAAGGAAGCGCTATTGGAGCAACGAAGAATCGCGAACGAAGCAGACCGGATTCAACTATACCTGGCGCAGCGTAGCGGATCGTGGATGACGGTCCAAGAGGCAAACGCCGTGACTGATACATCAGGTCTGACTTTCTTGGGCGATGCGAAGCAGCCACTCAGCAGCGTCGGGTTGGGTGGCGATGACCTGACGCGACCGACACGACGCGTTCACCTACTAGCGCTGGAGCCTGGGACGACGTTGCTCGCCCACGATACGATGACGCGCATCGCAGCGCGGTTGGACCTCACCAAGTGGGTCGTCGGTGGGCAGAGCTTGGGCATCAACGCGATCGAGACCGATTTCCCCGAGTGGTTCTACGTGCGCCAGGAGACACTCGACATCATCCAGATCGTGACCGTGAACATGGCGCAAGGCGTCCAACCCGTGTTCTAGGGCACGCCAAGGGTCGGCACGAGCATGCTGCTGATTGTGTTTGCGCTACACACGGCGTTGCGGCAACAGAAGCGAGTGGTTCTGTTTCGGAAAGGAAAAGACGAGCACAATTTCTCCTTGTTGTACATTGCTCCGGTGATCCACCAGTACTGGAGAAGGCGCAGCGCAGATATCGTGGATGTCGCGGCGTTCGTGCGCGACCAAAGTGTCTGTCTGTGTCTCGACGGTCTCCTGTTCAAACACATTGACAGGCACTTCCAGCACCTTGGAAGTTTCAAGCTGCTCGCGACGTCTGCCCAGTACCCACTGAAAGACGATGATATCAGATTGCTTCGTCTGTGCATGGTCCCATTCTGGTCGCTGTCCAATTTAACGAGGATTGGTGAACACAAGAAGTGGAGGCCTCAGGAAATCAAGACAGGTACTTCTATTCGGGTGGAAACGCGCGCGACTTTCTCGCTGGCCAGAGTGACACGCAGATCATGATCAACGCGACTGTTCGCAAAGTGACGGCTTGCGATGTGGAAGTGCTTGAGTCGCAATATGATGCTGCGTCCGAGACCCAGGTCGACCGGCTGCGAATGACAAGCGTGCAACCGGTCGATGAGCCTTCTTCTGCTTCGTATCCGGATGTTGCCAGTGATCTTGGGAGGTATGTTGATCCCGACAGGTGGGTACCTTATACGCGATCACCTCGCTGTACGCGTTGATGAAGCTCGGAGAGATCGTCCAGCCGTCGTACTACGAAGGATTGTGGTCACGCGGGCAGAGCCTCAAAGACCCTGGGCTGATGTGGATCGCCTTTGAGAATTACGTGCACACGATGTTGCGCGATCGCAAGCCACTGACCTTCAAATGGCGAGAGTACAACTCGGACAAAAAGTCCTACGACACCGTCGGACTTCGAGTGGCGTCGAGCACGCGCCGTGGCGTGACCGTGGAAGAGTGCGAGCGGGCGATGCGAGCGCTCCCAGATCCACTGGCACCAAGCAGTAGAGTCCCACCGAAGCGTCCAGCGGGCCAAGAACGATCAGGAACGTCACGTACTGACACCCAGAGAGCCGCTCACTTGCAACCATCGACAGCGTGTGCAAGCTGTTTCTCGGTCGTCGACGAATGGCGGCGCTGCTGCAGATCACCACGTCGACAAGCCATGACATCGCTACCGCCAAACTTGACAACTACGCGACACTGTTCAAGGATGCATACTACATGGCGCTGGTACCCGACAAGGCCACGTGCGATGCATTCCGCTTGAATCCAGTGAATCCCAGTACCAAGGTACCTCTGTACGTGCGTACATTGACGGCTGCCCGCTTTCAACGACGGACGGGTCTGTTTGAAAGTGTGCGAGTCCAGTGCAGTCCCGTGTCGCGCAACAAGGCGGCAACAAACACGGCTCGTTCCTCTTCAACACCTCCAGCACCTGCTTACCTATGCGTTCACTGTGTCCCCACGCCAAAAGAAGTAAATGAAAACCAGGAAGTGGTCACTTGCCGCCAGCACTTTTCTCGTTGCCGTTTGCGCTTAGTGATCTTATTGGATGTCACTAAATCGGGGGCAATGTACCCATTTTCAAGTGTGTTCTGCGACGCCGTGCACAGTCTTCCTCGCCCGAGTGACGAAGCGTTCGCCACAGCAGTCGAATCGAGAAGCTAACGATAGTGGCGAGCCGGCTGAGCAGCACGGGCATCATGTGCAGTTGGCGAGTGGTGCCACGCACCACCACACTGAAGATCACGTGGTCTTCACTGTCCCGTGTGTCGAAAACGAGCACGTTCAGTCCTGCGCCAACTTGCGGGAACGGCGCATGCGATTTTGAACCCAAGCAAGCGGCGAGTGCCCAGCGTGATCGCGTCGAGCATGATCACCCAGAGAAGCCACGTACTCATGCCCCAGCCGACATACCCCGAGCCGAGGACGTTCGCGAAGCAAGCATGGCTAACCGTGAGGTTGATTGTCAGAAAGACGAAGTCAAATGACGTGCAGAGTCGTCGAAGAAGTTGGTAGGCAAAACAGCAACTGCACCATCAAGTATGCCATCGTACTGTACAGGAGAGTGTGATGCCTAGAATGAAAGATTCATCAACGAATCCTAGCAGCTTGATCAAAGCGAACGTGATGGTGCAAAGCAGACAGAGTATGAATCCTGGAGCGCCAATTGTGTACATCGCGACAAGGGTCTTGTTTGCCAGATCCCACTCCGCTGGTGAAGTAATGTTGCGATCCGTGGCGCGAGCCACATGAGAAATGTTTCACCAGAGCCGGACCTCGAGTCATTGTTTGAGATGGTGAGGAGCCAAAAGTCGAATGTTGTGATGATGATCCGCCACATCTCCAGTCGCGATGGCATCAGCACTGAGACGAGGCCAAGCAACTGAGGACATGGCAATGTATTGCGAGCAGTTGGCCGCTTGCTGGAGGGATCACGAGTGCAACAATTGTTACGACCGTCCCGATGTTGAAGAGTACGGATGTGAGCATTCGACGCCTGAACATGAACCGATTGTACCGGTCAGCAAGGTGTGTCGATAAGACAAGGTCTTTGAGGGTTTTATGTATGCTGAGGAACCTCCTCATACAGTGCGCCTATGATCCGTCGAGCATCACAAGCTGGAGAGGCGGGGTCCTCGTGTGGTTTAGTCGGATTCAAGGGTGTAGTCTCTCTCTGTGACAGGCCAGTCACTTCTCCCACTGGTGCAACTGTTATCCAGTATCTGTGCGATTCTGTGCGAAACGTACTTCAGTGGGACATAATGGTGTTAATTCAGTACACACACACCCTTATAACCTTAGACCCTATGGGTATACCCTAAAACTGTTCGAGGCAGTGTACCCTAAAAACATATCTACTGACTTAACCCTAAAACCCTAAAAATGGATATTCGCACTGGTGAGCGAAGTGCTACTTCGTCCTTTCGGGACAACCTCTGTTGGATGATTCGTGTATCGTTTAACAAAGGTTTTCTGCGTTGACCACCAGTCAAGCGACACGAACAGCGCAACCAAGAACGACTATGGCAGATGACGAGCAGGTCGATCGCTATGCGTGCAAGCATTGCCGACGCGTGCTGTTCACGAGCAAGGACCTGATGCAGCACGAGCCGGAGCGCCACGAAATAACCTACCGCCGCGTACGTTTCTTTTCCCTCCAACAGGACAGAAGAACGATCACTCACCATTGTTCCATGGGTTCATTGATGCGCAGAAACTGAAAGACGCCAAGACCAAGTCGCTCAAGAGCGGTGTCATTCATGTGGACGGCTGCTCTTCGCTTTTCCTGGAGGAGGTGCTGCCGTGGATGGACCAGGACTCGATGGATGAGGGCAAGCTGAAGTGTCCGAATGAGAAATGCCAGTCGCGTGTCGGGTCCTTCGAGTGGTCTGGCTCGCAGTGTTCGTGTGGATCGTGGGTGACGCCATCGATCAAGATCACCAAGAGCCGTGTGGATCTGTTGCTCTCTGCGAAGGCGATTCCGATCGTGTCCACGATCATGGACGTGCCCACATACACACAGGAAGAGAAGACCGGTGACGACAATGAAGAAAATGCCGATCGGGCCAAGACAGAAGAGCACTCGTCGCCTGTGAACAAGGTGGCGGCAGTCGCAGTCTCCATCGATGAGCTGACGTTGGACCATTGACAACAGGGAACTCGCAGTCTTCATTCACACCATATCGTACATCATGACACTTCCATCGTCGCCACTAGCGATCAAGTGCGACGAAGTAGTTTCGATGGCGCGCACAGCAGCCTTGTTCGCGCCTAGTCCATACAATAGCTTGCCTGACTTCCAGTCGTGGACGTGAAGCATGCCGTTGCCCGCGCCACTGAAACAGAGCTGTCCTCGCACGTGCATCGCGTAGATAAAGTCCAAATGCTCGGTCAAGTTGAAGAGCGTCTTGAACGACTTGCGCTTGTCCAGCACTTTGATCGTTCCATCCGCGCCGGCGGTGATCAAGGTATTTGGGTCTCCGTCAGGCTCGAGAAGGAAGCCCACGGCGCCCGCCTTGCCTGTCTTGCGATGAATGTGGAGTTCAAGAGCATGGGCCGGTGTTGAGTTCTTCTGTCTGAGGTCCCACACGCGTACAGTACCATCCTGGCCACCACTGAAGCAGAGCGCGCTCTCGTCGACCTTGCTCGCCAACACACTGGTTGTATGGCCTTTGTGGGCGCCAGCGATCTTGCGGCTGATCTTCTCTTCGTCGAGGTTCACGATATGGACACACCCATCGCGATCGCCAGTGATGATTGATCGTGTGCCTCCTCCTGTGAGCACCGAGCCATCGAGGATCGGCGCTGATCCGACTTTGATGGTACTGATCTCACGCTGCCGACTGGAGGCTTTCCGGCCAACGTTCCACACTCGCACGGTCTTATCGTAGCTCGCACTCAGCACGAAATCATTCTTCAGGTCCCGCACGAAGGTGATCGATCCAGCGTGGCCGGTGAGGTCTTCGCACTTGACACCAGTGGCGTCCCACAGGCAGAGCTTGCTGTCCATCCCACCGGATACAATACGGTTATCCGACAGATACATCGAGCACGTAACCCACTCCGTGTGGCCAAACTTCTTGGTGTACAGCGTACGCATCCGTCCCGCTCCAGTCGCCGACCGAGCACCACGACCACTTGCCTGGGAGGCACTGACAGGGATGGAATACAGCGCGTGGTCACTGCTGCCAACGACGAGCTCGTGCTCATCCGGGCTGAGACTCATGCACATGATAGGCTGTGCTGATACTCTGTGCACGGATCCTTCCGGTGACGCAGGCCCAGACAGCCATGCACCACTGAGCTGGTGCAATGCCGAGGGTGGAGCGACCTCCTGTTCTCGTACAGCACTCGCCTTTGGAAGTTTTGCCGTTTGCTCTGTTTCTCTTGCCATGTCTGATGGAGCTGCGTCCGGTTTGCCACCGTTCTTCCCCACTAAATCCTCGTAGGCGTCGTCGAAAGCGTCCATGTAGGCATCATGCTGTCGGTGCGACGTCGCTGCGGAATGACGCGGGAGCGACGAATTTCTTTCTTCCATCGCGCCTGCAGACCGGCCACGCGAAGCAGACTGTGGTTTCTCATCTGCACGGGCATCGGCGAGGCCGTGGGCCGCGTATTCCTCGAAGCGCACGTGGCGCCGTGGCCGCGATGCCGACATCGCCTTACAAGTGACGCTTCAACTGCCACAACATGCTGAATTGGTGTGGACCACAGTACGGTATCCCGGGTTACGGGTTACACTCTTCAGCAGTTGGATGACGCACGTGATTCGACGAAGGCGAGTGGCTCATGCCAATCGTGTCTTTGGAGCGAAATTCTGGTGACGGGAAGATCTTCCCTATCCGATAATGGGATACTGTACGATATAGTCTCGCCCTCCGGTTTAGCAACACGTGTACCGATGGAGAAATGACCCCGTGTCTCCGTCCAATTCACACAGGACAAGGCGGGTATCGAGGGGTTCGACCAGAAAATCACGCACAGTCATCTTCAGCTCCTCCCATACGCCATGACGTCACGGCTTTGCCAACTTCAACAACACGAAGGTTCCTTGTACTAAATTAGAACCTTATTCCACAGTGTCCTATTTTTACTCTATCAATACGTATTTTGTACAGATGTATGTACCAAAACCCATCAAACACCTCTTTGAATGCATGCCAGAGTGATTGTCGCAGCGTTTCACCACCGTTCATCATCACTTGTGTTTGGCCATTTGACTGAGAAAGAAGCGGGTGACTACACGGCTCGCGCTCGCGGCGTTGAAGTCGCATCCCCCCCCTTCATTACTGTATTCTCTTCCCTCTCCTCTCATCGACGCGTGTCCTAGTCGCTGTGATACGTGGCGCGCGCTCTCCCTCTCTCTGATACGTTCTCCCCACTGGCGGAAGAGTACCGTCGACAACGCCTTCCGCGTTCTTCTGTGTCCCTGCTCGACGATCGACTTCGACGCTGACGGTGAGAACAAGCTCCTACGAGTATGCAGTCATCGCTGGCCTACGGTATCGCGAAGAATGTCAACCCACGGCCTGGAGCGAGACGCGCGGCGTCGGCGTACCATTTAGGAGGACGCCACATCTCGCCGTCGCCTTCCTCGTCGTCGCTGTCGACACTCGCGGAGCCGCCGCCGTCCTCTTCTGATGGTCAAGAGTTTGGCGGGTCGCCGACGCTCCTCGCGCTGAGCGCGGCGGTCCAACACCCTCTGAAATCGTCGGCGTCGGCGATGTCACTGTCGGCGATGCTGAATGGCGACGGAAAAGGTCTCGGATACGGAGACGATCAAGCCAACGCAGTACCAGGGGATCTTGTGCACCACACGCGAGCCACCGACGACCAAGAGCATGATCGGTATCACCTACCACAACGCAAGGGCTCGGTGGACAAGAAGAACCCCTTCATTGGGTATTTCCAGTCGGCCAATCGCCCGCAGTCGGTGGCTTCTTCGCCAGCATCGTCCCCAACCGTCGCTGTCGCTGCGGCTTCGACGAACGCGTTCCGTGATGGTCTGCTGGGCTCGTACCAGTACTCTTCGGTGATCCTGAACCAGAGCAAGCGGCTGACAGAATGGATCGGCGCACAGAGTAACCGGCTGCCTGCTATCTTTGCCAAGCGGGATGAGAAGAAGACCAGTGGGAAGCCACCACGCCCAACAAGTGTGAGGGCAGATGCGGGGGAAGAAGTCGAAGGTGTGCCTGTCGCACTCTTCGATGACTACACTATTGAGGCGGTCGCAACGGCGAGTGATGACGAGCAGGAAGCAGACCCAGTACAGACGACGAACGCAAGTGGCATTGATCAACTCGTGAAGGCGGCGCAACATGAGGAGGCATTGGCTCAGCGTTCGGCGTCGAGTCTGTCGTCGCTGACGCTGAATGGAACATCTCGCTTCGAACAAGACTTTGAGATTCTCAGCACACTCGGAGAAGGTGGTCAAGGGACTGTGTACAAAGTTCGCAGTTGTATCGATGGATGCGTGTATGCGGTCAAGAAAGTTCTACTGCCAAGCGGGCAGCTGCGTGATTCGGATGGTGTCCGCCAAGCTCTACGTGAGGTGAAGGCCATGGCAGCTATGAGTCCACATCCCAATGTGGTGAGATACCACACAGCGTGGCTGGAGGAAGAAATTGTGGACCGATCCCCGCCACCATCTCCGATCGTCAAGCCGTCGAGCAGTGATGAGCGCGAGAACTCAGTGGCGTCGTCGGTCTACTCTGAAGACAGTTATTCGTTCAACTCGCTCAGCAACTTCGAGGGTTCCTTTGGCGGCTTCCAGTTCGCTGAATCGAGTCGCAGTCGATCAATCGTTGCAGAGGCTGAAGCAGAGTTGATGAAGTCGAAGCCGCTTCGTCGCGTGCTGGAAGTGGAGTCTGAGGACGGAAGCAGTGAATCGTCAGCGAGTAAATCGTCTGTCCAGCTGGTGTTGTACATTCAAATGGAACTGTGCGGTTCAGCAGCGATTTCATCGAGTCCGGTGGAAGATGAGAGCGAGGATGAGGAGGCCGACTCGTTCCAGCGACTTATTAACCGTGTGACGAGGAAGAAGGCACCAAAACCTGTGGTTGAGGCCGAGGTGGTCCATACAACACTGACGTCTTGGCTCCGGTCAACGGTGGATGAACGTGGCTCCGCTGACGTGAATCTGGTGAAACACCGCGAAGGACTTAAGCTTTTTCTCGGAGCTGTCGAAGGTGTTCAACACATGCATGCGGCGGGCGTGATCCACCGCGATTTGAAGCCCGACAACATCTTCATCCATGGTGACGTCGCCAAGATCGGCGACTTCGGGCTGTCCAAGTCGATTGTTGGTGATTCGCGTGATTCACCACTGACCACATTCGCCGTGAACACGGATGACCACACGACTGCACTCGGCACATTCACGTATGCGTCCCCCGAGCAGCTCGGGTACACGTGGAACCGCGCCAACGGCAAGGCCAGCAACATCGTCAAGAGTGCCAAGTACTCGATCCAATCGGATATCTTCGCACTCGGTATTATCCTCCTCGAGCTCTGCTACCCATGCTCGACAATGATGGAGCGATCCCAAGTGCTGACTGCTGTTCGTCACGGCGTCGTCCCACAATCAGCGCTGCAGCAGTTCCCCGACGAGATGGCTCTCGTCCTTCGAATGACTGCGACGGATCCAGCGGAGCGGCCAACGACCGAAGAGATCGCCGAATGCATTCGATCTTTGACAGCTTCCCCGGAGACACTGAATGTTCGCGTCGCCCTCGATGAACTGCGCGACTTGCAGCAAAAGCTCACGATGGCAGTGATGCAACTGCGCGATCGATCTCAGGCCACGCAGCAACTCGAGTCCCTCGTCGCGGAACTCTCCGACAAAGTCCAGAACGTCGGCCTCGCGATCGCCTAATCATCTGTGCCAGTCAAGGCAATTATCGTGTCAGCCCTCCGTCGGTCCATACCAGTCAAAGCAAAGCGACCGCCGTATTATGAACTCCTCGCCCTCCTCGAGCGAAACACCACGAGGCAAAGACAACCCCCCCCAACCGTACACTACCACCATGCAAACCAGGGCGATCCATGCCCCTACAGTATCCGAGGCGAGGAATCGATGTAAACAATAATTGCGAACCAAAAAGAGAAAATACTATTCAGACCCACGACAGTACCGGTACTGTGCCTAGCTGCTCGGGAGCCCGTTGAAAAAATGGTAGTGCTGGCGCGCGTCGTACACGGCGACCGTCGTGCCACAGTCCGAGCACGCGACGCCAAAGTACTCGTCGGGTCCAAGCGGCAGACCGCCGCGGCCACTCGCTTGTCGTCTCGTCATCGCGCTGAGCTTGCGGTCCTGGGTCGTTGCGGCCGTAGTCTTGGTCACGTACGTGAGGATCTCGTCCTTGCGGACGCGGCAGTTGATCGCGAGACGCGCGCGGTATTGGTTCTGGTACTTGGTGTGGCGCTCGCAGTCCATGCACACGGTCACGAAGCAGCACGGGCAGCAGAGCGTCGCATCGGTGCGTGTATTCGTGCCTCCTGTGGGGTTCATATATGATAGCACGGTCAGTCAGTGGATGGGATGGATAAGATCAGACCTATGGACACTCACGGAGGTTGCTCTGCACCCATTTCTCATCCACGTCATCACGCGCGTCGTCGTACAGTGGGTCTGGCTCGACGGTGAGCTCGTCGTCGTCACTGCTCTCCTCGTCGATCTGAAGTGAAGGCTTGCGCTTATCTTGCTCGCTCTGCTGCGGCGCATTCGTTGCAGTGGCTACATGCACATGGCCATCAGTGTGTTGACCTATTTCGTCCATACAATACGTCACGTACGCTGTGTGATGTCTGATGGAGCAGGCGACGTCACGGGCTTTCCATGGTGGCGAGCGAATCGAAATGGTGCCTCGCACATGGATAGATTGCTACCATTTGATTGAAAAGCAACAGCATCGAGTGCCGCCTCGAGCGCACTGCGCCTGGTACTGTGTTGCTGTAGCTCCGTCGTCGACAGCTTGAACTCTTCGTTCATGATGGGTTCTGGTCGCTTTTCTGGTTGTGCATGCGCATTTACATCATCTTCAGCATAAGAGATGGAGCCAACGTGCGTCAGGACGGATCGCGAGACGCTGAGCGAGGTGGAGAGTAACGTGGCTACTTGCGAGACCGAATCGGTGGGAGGATTTGGTGGCTCCGGTTCAGCGTCGCTCTGCTCGTCTTCTTCCTCACTAGACACGACGATGTCGTAGAAATCATCAGCGTCGGTGTCGGTGACGCCGAATGCTGGTCCGCGGCGTGGTGTCGACCGCACGGCGCTGCCAAATGTGCGCATGTGTGGTGTCATTTCGAATCGATCGCATCAAAGTTGCCTGCCAGTTGTGCTGTTATTAACCTTTCCTTGTTATGATGCATAGTTTGTAACACGCCACATATTTTGTGTCTCTTCATGATCGCAACCCCAGCAGCACCACCGATTGCTCGATGCGGAGCGCTCAGCGCACGTCCTCCGACGCGTACAAGCAGCATCTGCACACGCGCCTTGAAGAGCGACATGCAAATCTCTCATTTGCACAAGAACAGCGGCGCCTGCGCATCCATTTACGACGCATTCTTCTCGCCAATGGTCACCAGACCCCACCGGCTTCGGCAGGTCCCAGTCGACGAGTGCCAACCACTGAGCAGTTTGCTGAATGGAAAGACGCTGCACTTACTCGCCAGCGACACCGTCAGCGACAGCGAGAAGCGGCACGTGTGATCCAAGCTGCTGTGCGGAAATGGATCGAGATCCGACGGCTCCATGAACCAGAACTACCCTCAGAATCAGCGATGGTTGGAATGCCAACACTTCCACGCCCTCCTCCTCCATACAGAAGCAACCCGGTCCACGCTGATCCATCAGCGAATACTCCTCCACACGAGAGTGATCCGCCGGCCTCTCCAGACGCGCCATTCGTGGTGATCATCGAGCTGCTCGGGGTGCGGGATCTACCGACCGTCTTGCCCCAGGAGCTTGGTGACGACGTACACGTCATGGTCAACGTATGTCTATTAAGGAGGCCAGGCAATGCGATGCTCGGTCAATTCGTGACCCCAACGACACCAATGAACCCGGTGGTATGGCAGTGGGAGGACCAGTTCATTCAGATTGGAGTGGACCCAGACTCAGGCATAGACAGATTCAACGTCGTCCAAGACTGCTCCGTGATCGCAGAGGTATCACTCCTTTCTAATGCGGCACAGCGTTTGCCTATCGGTCGCGTTGTGCTGGCGATGGACCTGTTGGAGACACCACTCGCTGAAAACTATGCGATGACGGGGTGGTTCCCACTCGAGAAGATCCCTGGACGAAGCACGGGACCAATACGCGTGCCATTGCGCGGGGAGATCCGCCTGGGCGTCCGGTACATGATGCGCAATGGAAACGCCACTCGTGACGATGATGGTGATGTCTGGGTGCCGTACTCTCCACCACCAACGCCAGCATCCACAGAAGTTGAACCGACACGGCCTGTGCGACGAATGCATCGACGCCCAGTGACGAAGACTTCAGTGAACGTGGCCGATCAAAAGCCACCGCTGTCCCCACGGAAGGTCGGCGTGGCTGCGAATCCTGGGCCGTCGCCCACGCGCAAACCGAAGCCACGGTCGCCAGTTCGACCGGCACGCGTCGAAGTGATATCGCCGCCGTCCTCTCCATCTTCGTACTCGTCCGACAGCAACATGTTCGAGTCGGACGACTCGGTCGATGACCAACCACCAACACACGAAGAGCTGCGTTCGCCAGAACCTCCGCTGCGTCGTGGTTCGACTGGAGGTATTGTACGACGACGCGCGAGTCAGCAGGCGTCTCCAGAGAACCAAGAGCCACTCCAGACACAAACGAGTACTGGGCACTCTCCAAAGCCTCGCTTTCTCAAGCACAAGCCATACAAGGTCGTCTTCCAGAAGCTTGATTGGTCCAAAGTCGGATCCAAGACCGACAGCAACTGGGGTACTAGCACTGCCAAGAGCGCAGTACCGTCTTCACCGAAACGAGCAGGTCCTGGCAACAACACGCAGGCTTCCACTCGTAATGCCGATGCGACGCTACCTGTTGATGATGATAGACACCGACGTATCGAACAGATAGTGGCGAGTGTCTCGACTGAGGTGCTGGCTGCATGCAAACTCACCGTGCAGACCGCTCCGCTTGCCCACATGAAGTTCAAGTCGGAACGCAAGCGCTTGGTGCAAGCCCTGCAACCACATGCTTCTACTGTCGTGAATGACACCGCAGTCCAAGAGCTGTGGACCACGCTGCACGGTGACGGTGAAGGCGCCGAGTATACTGCTCTGCTGCAAAAGCTGCAACGATGAATCAGACCTGGGATCAAATACTATAAATTGCGACTTCAACCGATCACAAACGTGTGACACAAAATAACCGGTACCCACCGGTAGTCGTTTGCATCAGCGCTTCAACAGGCTCGAAGAAATCGAGCAGCTCCACATTAAGGATGAGCGAGCGCCCGTCGCTCGCGGACGACGAAGACGCTTCGCTGCACCACCGCTCCGTCTCAGACGATGTAGCATCACCTTCATCTGCTGAATCTGCCGGCGCTCTGCCGCCCCCGGTCTTCACCACCGCCAAGGCGTCGGCGTCGGCGTTCGCCTCCAAGATCGCATTTGGCGGCCGGAAGCTGCTGTCGCCTCTAGCGACTGCCGCTGCAGGCGTCGCGACCAACATCTCCACGGCTGCAGCTGATGCCAAGCAATCGTCGGCGTCGGCGACTTCCACCAAGGCGTTGGCATCGTCACTGGCGGGCGCGAATGCCGCCGTGACGGACGCGGCATCTGCGGTCTCGAGCTCGATCACCTACCTGTGGACAGGTGGCAGCACATCACCAGCAGCAGCACCCCTCGCTTCTTCAACGACTGCTTCGTCATCGCAACCGCCCATGTCCCAGGAAGAGCTGGAGGCGCTGGAGGCCGAGTACCGCCAGGTGACAGCACAGCAGCGGATGCAGATCCTTGAAGACCTCGTGCAGCACCGCCGCGCCGACTGGAGCTACTTGAAAGCGATGCACAGCGGGACCAACTACTGGCTCAACATCGCATTGCTGCGAGAGACGCAGGTACTTGCGCACTTGGGCGAGCGTGCTGCGATCCGACGCAGCGTCCAGTTCTTCTACCTGGGTCTTGGCCTAGGCAAGCTCATGAGTGAGGTCAAGCACCCGCAGTTCCTCGCGACCGAAGGCTGCCAGTTACTGGAGGAGCTCGAGTTCTACTTCGCCTCGGCGACTGTGCAGAGCATGAAGTTGATGGTCGCAACATCGTCGCCCTCGCTGCACCCGCCGCTGCACACGATGGAAGACGAAGCGCTGCTGACTGCCGGCCACGAGCCATTCCGACCCACGATCTACAAGTGGAACCAGCGCCCCGTGTTCAGGCGCCTCATCACACCGTCGATCGTGAGTACCCACGTATTTACTTGAGCGTGTTGACGCCAACCTCTGAACTGATTCATGGTCTTGTGTGGCAGCCATTCCCGTTGGATTACCGAGAGGTGATGCTCTCGCTCTGTGACATGCTCGCGCTCGTGTACAGCAAGCTGATCGAGGACAACACGTGCTCGGAGAACGTCTTCCTCTTCCAGGCAATCGTCCGGTTCGACGAGAAGATCAAGGTGAGTGCGATATACCCTCTCCTCTCACCGAGTTGACATTGATCCGACTGACCACACACTGTGATTTCTTGCGGGCAGAAACTCGTCATCGACCCGGTCAAGAAGGAGTTTTCCGCGGTAGCGTCGACCGTGCTCGCTGACGAACTCGTCAACGTCCGGAAACAGTTTTCGTCGACAGGGATCACGCGTCATCCGCCGCAGACCGCGGCCGCGGCACCAGCTGACCACGCTGCGGTTGTCGAGTCCTAGGCCATTTCAACAAGCACCATCCACAGAGCATTCAGGATGACATACCTCACGACCGCATGTCTTGATCCATCCTGTGGCTTTGTTTCTGTCTTAATCATACTTAGTGAGATCCAACGTCAACGACTGGGACCGCTGCTGGTTGATGTCCTTGCAAATGCCGACCAACGCGTCCGCCTTCTCGTAGAAGGCGTCCTTGAGCGAGATCACGACGCACTGGAAGTCGCAGTTGGAGATATAGGTTGAGACCTTGTTCACGTTCACGTTGTCCAAAGCAGCGTCCACTTCATCGAGCACGAAGAACGGCGAGGGTCGGAAGTTGTGGATAGCGAACAGCAAGGCCAGTGCCGCGACTGTCTTCTCGCCACCTGAAAGCTGCTCCATCTCGCGGAATCGCTTCATCGGTGGCATCGCGTTGTACTTCATGCCGTTCACGTACGGTTCTTCCGTATTTTCGAGGTTCAGGTACGCCGTACCACCGAGAGGGTGCTTGGAGCTCTTCGTCAATTGCTTGTAGGTTGCGTCGATCACGCTGGATACGTGGTTGAATGCCTCCATAAACTTCTCATACCGTTCATTCTTGATGCGCTCGAAGTTTGAAGCCGCATCGAAGGACAGCTGCTTCACGTTCTCCAACTCTTCTTCTTCCTTCGTGATTCGATGCTGGATATCATCATACTTCTCCAACGCTCGCATGTTGGGCTGCATACGTTCCAGCTCCGACACCAACTCACTGATCCGGTTCTCGTACTTCGAGCTGATTTCTTGATACTCCTTCTGATCGTCAACCACCATTTGATCCGGAAGAGACGAGAAGTCGATCTCCTTGTCCATGTACCGTTGAATGGCCTGGTTCTCCAAACCTGGCTCGGAGTCGTCAGTACTCGCGTCTTCCATCTCGATGTCCTCGCTCCCACGCGGTTCACTAGTTGAGTTGGCATCGACGCCGACGACTGGGAGAGACACTTGGTCCAACGAAGCTCGCTTCAAAATTTCAATCTTCTTGTCCTTGAGCTGATCTAATGAAGTCTCTTCCGCAGCCACCTTCTTCAGGACCTCACCGCGCTTGCCATCACCTTTAGCCTTCTTCTTTCCGAGGATCTTCAGTTCACCTTCGACGTTCTCGACTGTCGACACCGCGATTTCGTTCTGTGCTTCCTCTTCTTTCTTCTCCTTACGCAGCGCTACCATTCGCTTCTGCAACGCAACGTCTTCTTCAGCCAACTCTTTTAGAGCAACTTTCTCTCGCGATGCCTTTTCCTTGGCTGAAACGAGTGGAGTATCGTAGTCTTGAGCTCCTAAGTAAGCAATCTACACCACCTCGTCAGTTCAAATGGCAAACATGCGGGGGCGAATTCCAACCTACCTGCGCCTCCAGCTTTGCCATGTGCTCGGCGATCTTCCGTCGAGTATTCATCTGCTGTTGCTGTCGTTTCACGACTTTCTCCTCGTAGACTCGGATACTTGGAACACCGAGCTGTGTGCTGAAGTCAGCAAACAGCTCATCCTGGACTGCATGGATCTGTGCTTCGACAGCGGCAACTTGATCTTGGCGAGATGCGACGGCGGCTTCGAACTTCGTCAGCTCTGGAAGGATGCCTTCTTCTATACGCTTTCGTGCATCTACTATCCGTGCCTCGATCTTTGGCTTCTTGGACTCTGTGGTCACGAGATCGGCCTTGGCGTACCGCAAGCGATTTTGCATTCCTTCTCCCAGCGTACGCAGTGTTTGAAGCCGCGAAAACGAGGCACCGTGCTTCTCCAGACTATGAAGCTCTTCTTGAAGTTCGTCCTTCTTACTCTGCAGGTTCTCGATCTCTTTCTCATCCCATCGACCTGCCCGCTGCACGTCACTTTGCGTACGACCACCTGTCATACTGCCGTTCTTGCTCACAACCATGCCCCCGAGAGTCACTGCCTTCACCTTCTCGTTCTGTGCGAAGCACAGATCTCGGGCTGTGTCGATCGAGTCACAGACCACAGTGTCACCGACTGCGTACATCACAGCAGGCTGAATGTCGGGGTCGCACTCGATGACATCGATCACCAACGTGATGTTGCTTCCGAGGTTCCGAAAGCGCTCGTTGATTGGCTTGATTCGAATCTTGTCGAGAGGAATGAACTGGGCACTACCTGACCGTGTCTCCCGAAGATACTGGATGCAATCTTGGCCCATTTTGTAGTCTGCAACAACGATCGCGTCCATGTGCTTACCAGTCGCAACCGTGACAGCCATGTTGTACTTGCGCTGCACTGGTTTACACAAGTCAACGAGTCGACCTCGCACGCCTGGGAACAATCGCTTGAGTGCATCCAGCATCTCAGCTTTCTTGGACTCAGCTTGGGACTGGCGACGATCATCGCGCAAGTCACGGAGCTTCTGGTTCAGCTTGTCTAGCTCCTGGTTGATCTTCTCCTTCCGAGCTGCTTGGCTATGAATCTGGATCATCACCACAATACATCATCAGTCGAACCGAGATACAACCAGTTCAGTGTACTGTTCCCACCTCTTGTTCGGCGGTGATCAGGTTCTGCTCCGCCTCGGCAATTGCTTGCTCGGTTTGTGTGATGACATCTTTCATCTGCGTCGCACAGATACGTCAGATTTCGGTGACTCCGTCAAGCAATGAGCAATCCACGTACGTTGCGAATGCGGTCGTCGGCGACCTGCATATCTTCAGCGAGCATCTCGATCGTCTTTTCTTGCTCAGACTTCTCTTGCAAGAGTGTTTGAACCTTGTTCTTGTCAGCATTTTGGATCCGCATGATCGAGTCGAGCTCATCACGGAGTAAATTCGTCTTGATCTGAACCTGCTCACGGATTCGATGGTACTCTTGGAGCTTTGTTGCATCCAGGATCAGTTGCTCATCGCCTTCTTGGCTTCCGCTGGCGGCCTTTGCTTCCAGATCAGCTTTTGCGGCGTTGAGGTCTTCGAGATCTTTCTTCAGAGCCTCCAGTTCCGTTACCTTGCTCGCTCGTTTCTTCTGAAGCGCCTTCTCCGTGGTCTCTGCTTCGTCAAGTTTCTTCCGAGAATACTTGACTTGCTCTCGGATCTGAATGCTCTGTGGCTCAATGCAGTCGATCTGTTGCTGCACTTCATGCAAGCGATCTCGACGCTGTTTGTGTTCACGAAGAGCAGCAGCGTGCTCTTTCTTCTTCTCTCTGTAAGCCTTTGTCACCGAGTCCTCCGTTACTTCAAATGCAGCCAGTTCTTCTTGTATCGACTGCAGCGCCTCCTCGTGGCCCCGAATGTCGTCTTCAACCTGGTACAGCTGCCATAAAAAGTGCTCTACACGAGTGCGTTCCTGGGCACGAGCAGGTTCATATCAGTCAGAATCCGCTGCGCACTCAATATCAACACAGCCATCGAAGACCATCAACTTACCAGCTCATTGCGCTTGTTCCTGAACCGCTCGGCTTCCTCTTTCTGCTCCTTGACCATTTTCTTTTCAGCCACAAGGCCTTTCTTCTTCTGGTACGCAAAGATCGCATTCTCTTCGGCACGATTCTTGGCCTCAAGCAGCTCTTCGTATTCTTGTCTGCATATGCACCCACACACACAAAAAATTGGTGATCCGATGTCGTCACATTCTTTTCAAGCCACATGCATCAATACATACCGCAGCTCGTCCGAGCCAGAGATCTGCTCGAACAGCTTCGTCAATTCCTCGGGACTCTTGGAGGCAATGGATTCGACGTCGCCTTGGAACACGAGGAAATTACGAGCTTTCACCAGGATGCCAATCGCCTTGAGCTGATTCGCGTACGCCTCGAAGGTCACGTCCTCGTTATTAACTCGGTACGAGCCAACGCCCTTGTCAGAGATCAGACGCGTGAAGAGCAACTCGTCGCCTTGCTTGGCACCGTCGATTTCCCCTTCATCCAGCTCGTAAACCAGCGTCACAAACGCCCTGAGATCACTGCCTTCTGTGCCCGGACCCTTGTGGATCAAATCTTTGAGCTGGTTGGACCGCAATTGGCGACTGTGGACGCCAAGCACGAAGCTGATCGCGTCCATGAGGTTGGATTTCCCCGAACCATTGGGCCCAATCACCGCAGTGAAGCGCTTGAAAGGCCCAATCATATGGGCACCGCCATAAGACTTGAAGTTATCGAGCTCGAGCCGCGCGATTCGCCCCATGTCGCTCGCAATCGGCGGAGAATCGACGCTCGTTTCCCTTGCTTCTTGCACTCTTTTCCCGCGCTGGCGAAAATGACGGACGGAAACTTGGCGTCTGGTGTGGGACACACCACATTTGTGTGACCAACATTCTTCAAAACCGGTATGCTACCGGTAATTTTCGTCGTGGCGATTGAAGCCAGGAGAGTGAAAAAGTAGCCCCTTTAGTTGATCGTCGCAGTCGCCAGCTCATTTTTGACAGCCGACGAAGGAGAACACCACCATGGCGACCTCATCGAACCCGTCTGAGCGCATCCCGAACGCTGCACGCAAGGTATGCACTGCTTCCCTATCGCCCTCCGCTTGTTTGGTCGGTTCCTCACTCGGCGACGCGGTATGTTGTAGGCGATTCTCGCGCCTAGCCCGTCGACGACGCGCGGTGCGCCCACCGTGCTCAGCGTGCACCCGAAGGAGAACAAGATTATCTACTGCAGCGGCAAGCTAGTGGTCGTGCGCAACCTCGATGACCCGAGCGACACGTTTGTGTACAAGGGCCACAATGAGCCAACAACGGTGGCCAAGTTCTCCCCAAGCGGATACTGGGTCGCGTCCGGTGACGTGTCCGGCAAAGTCCGTGTGTGGTACGTATCGTTTGAGACCCTGGGTGCATGATTGAGCATACTGATGATCTGTTATTTGAATACAGGTCGTACGATAACCCAGAGCACACGCTCAAGATCGAAGTACCAGTGTTTGCCGGCGAGATCAAGGACTTGTCGTGGGACCCCGAGAGCAAGCGCATCGTCGCCGTCGGCGATGGTCGCGCGCTCATGGCGCGTGTGTTCATGTGGGACACGGGCAACAGCCTCGGCGAGATTGTGGGCCACCAGAAGCGCATTCTCTCGGTCGACTACAAGCCAACGCGTCCGTTCCGCATCATGACAGCCAGTGAGGACTTCAACGTGTGTGTGTTTGAAGGCCCCCCGTTCAAGTTCAAGCAGAACAACAGCAACATCCACTCAAACTTTGTCAACTGCGTGCGCTATTCGCCGAGCGGCGACTTTGCCGTCAGCGTTGGCTCCGACAAGCTCATGGTGCTGTACGATGGTAAGACGGGCGATCTCATCGACAAGTTCCCTGTCGTTCACAAGGCGTCGATCTACTCGGTGGCGTGGAGCCCAGACGGCACGCAGTTGCTCACGTCGTCAGCGGACAAGACAGTCGTGCTCTGGGACTTTGCCACCAAGAGCGTGATCACCACGTTCACGTTCTCGAACAACCCGCAAGTGAAGGACATGCAAGTGGCCGTCGTGTGGAAGGGCGAGCACCTCATCTCGCTGAGCCTCTCGGGTGACATCAACTACTTGGACATCAGCAACTCATCGACGCCAAAGCGTGTGGTGCAGGGACACCAAGTCAGCACTCTCGCGATCGCCACAGAGCCAAGCCGCGACCTGATCCTGACGGGAAGCTACGACGGTGTCGTCAACACGTGGCGCTCGAAGCTCGCCGCCAACCTCACCGGCAGTGCGCACACGAGCAAGATTACAGGCATTGATGCCAACGAAGTGCTCACGGCTAGCGTTGGCTGGGACGATCAGATCCGTTTCGCGAATGGCTCGGAGTACACCGCTAGTGTGCCACTCAATGCGCAGCCAAACGGCGTCTCGCTTGCCCCAGGGCGCTCTACGCTCGTCGCGGTAAGCACGAACAAGGGCGTGAAGCTGATCCGTGACCAGCGCCTTGTGTTCGAGACGCCAGAGTTCGCGTGGACCCCAACGTGTGTGGCTGTGTCGCCTGCCGGTGACCTTGTCGCTGTCGGCTCCCAGGAAGATAAGAAGATCCACCTCTTCGATATCGTCAGTGACTCACTCAAGGAATGTGGTGAAATCGTCGGTCACTTGGGTGCACTGACGGCCGTCGCCTTCTCGCCTGACGGCAAGCAGCTCGCTGCGGGTGACACCTACCGTGAAGTGCGTGTGTGGGACGTCGCCTCCCGCTCGCCTATTGTTCAGGGCCAGTGGGTGTTCCACTCGACCCGAGTGACGAGCGTTGCGTGGTCGCCAAGCGGCAAGTACGTGGTCAGTGGCTCGCTCGATGAGAACGTCTACGTGTGGAATGTCCAGACGCCGTCGTCCAAGACCCTCTTCGAGTACTCGCACAAGGATGGCGTCACGGGCGTCCGCTTCACCGCTGAGGACCAGATCGTGTCCATTGGCAACGACGCGTGTATCAACTTCTGGCAGTTTAACCCGTAGGCCTTGGTGGGTTGACTGCGTTGTCACAACCGAGCTTCTGCGTTGGTGCTGTTGTGGATCGATTTCCTGTTTCTACCAAAAGATATGCCAGCTCAGTGATGTCTGTGAAATGACATGATATGAACACGCGTTCTCGTGTAGGCTACATTTATTTCGGAGCAATCACTCCTTCCTCTGTGAGCTTGGCTACGATCTGCTTCTCGACATAGCCGAACAGCTCGGGGATGTGGTCGGGCAGTTGGCACGAGACAAATGCCTGGCGGTCAGTGCGTCGCGCCAGACGCTGGGCGATCTGTTGCTCCTCCATCTCTGGAGCGCCGACGATGGACGTGATCACGGGCATTGGACTGTAGCGCGTCATGGCGGCTGTCGACATGGAGCTGGCAGACGACGGGTAAGTGACTACCCGTAGTATTCAGAATCGTTATGCCGAGATACCACTCACCCGAGCGTTGGCTTGGTCGCCGATGAGCCCATCCATACAAACACGGCGTTCGGCATCACCCAGATCTGCGCAACGTACGTCTGATCCAAAAGCGAACCAGTGATGTCCAGGATCTTGAGTCCCTGGCCATCTGAAGCTATGCATGAATGATCCCACAAGTAATGAGCTCGAGTGTTGTCCAATCCTCAACATCATGGTTGATCCGCACCTTCATCAAGGCGCAATCCTTCCATAGATGGGACGCTTGTATTCTCTGGATAACGAGGATGTATTCGTCAGTCCTGCACCAGCGTTACATCCACAGAAGCGGCCCGCAGGAACATGTACCTCCTGTAGTCGCCATCTTGCTTTCCTTCGCAAATTGATCTCTTCAGTGACATTCTAATCTGATTGGTCAAAATTAATCTTGTATTGACCAATCAGCGCATCGTATAGTGAATCAAAAGCTGGATCCGTCATCTTGGCAAAGAAGAGAAAGCTCGAGACGATGACGGGTAACGCAGCACTAAACGAAGTCGTGCGCGTGCTCAGCACGGAGCTGGGCAAGGGCAATAACCGTGTCATCATTGGATCGTGCGTCTACCGATTGAATGATAGGCGTACTTGTTGCAGTGCTGATGTTGTATGCTTTCAGGACCGAGCCCGAAAAGCAAGTGCTTAAGAAGCACGCACTGATCGGGAAACAACGTGCTGTACTCGGCTTTGCAACTGGCGCAGCTGTGAGCGGAGGAGGTGTGTGAAGGTTACTGCCACGATGAGATGACCTGCGTTCTAACCGCAGTTCATGACGCAGTATGGAAAGCGTTAGGTGGCGGGCAGCGACGCTGGATCGGCGGAGTGACGATGGCAGGTATGCGGACTTCCACGAAGCGTCCGACACAAACATCACTTCGATTGACGCCGTGATTTTCGCATCGTTCGAAGGCGGTGCGATGTTCGGCGTGATGTACGGATTGCTCAGCATTCGCCAGGGCTTGTTCCATGAGATTCTCAGTCTCCCGGACGACCAATCGCCCTTCGCCGTGCAAGCTCGCAGAATGTAAGCACAGTCGTGATCTCAGATTTGGTGGTGATGCGCTAATATGGTACACACGGTGATCTGTAGTTTGGACGAACAGTTGCCCAAGAATGAGTTCTACTTGGAGGTGAAGGAGAAGCTCAAGAATCTGGAGGTTTCGACGTGCGTGTTACTGTTCCAACAGTGGGTACCATCCCCGTACCATCAACTAAACCAGCCCCTTGAATGTACAGCGGATCGTGGGACTCGACCCCATCATTTCCAGTACCGAAGAGTCCATCCGATGACGCCGACGTCGGATTCCGAGGCTTCAATACTCAGCCCAAATCACCTGCACCTCGCCTTCCTCCATTGCCTCCACGTGCCGCCAAACAGGATGAGGACTTCGCTCTCAATAATGATAGTGACGATACGGCTGCGGCAGAGTCCTCTGCCTCGCCGTTCTTCTTCGGGCGACCGCCATCGACCGTCACTGTAACTTCTCACCCAGGAAACCCGGCAGACCAGAAGAAAGAAGCAAAGGACGACGATTTCTTCAATTACGGTGGCTGGGGTGATGACAACACAGAACAAGATGCAACCAAGCCCAAGCCAACCTCATGGGAGGAGATTCGTCGTCGCGCTGCTAGCGGGAGGAACTAGGTAACATCATGAAATGTATCTGGTGTCCTATGTCTTGGTAGTATTGCAGCTACGCTACGCCAAACTTTTTCTTCGAAGCAAACTCGGCCTCTTTCTGGATGAGCACCTTCATTCGATGGTCGAGCCCTGCCTCGGGCTTGGTACGCTGTCCAAATCGCGTCCATTCGAGGATCAGGAACCATTCGCTCAGTCGAATTCGGCTCGGTTCGTCGATCTCCACACCCTTGTGGAACGACGACGAATCCAACAATACTGGTACATCATCTTCCTCAGGCAAACCATGCTGCCAGTACAGTCGCATGCTCTGATCGAGACCACCGATTGTGGTGAATGGGTTTCGCTTGGAAATGCGGACGCCATCCATCGCCTGCGTCAAGAGTTGACTTCGACTGAGAAAGTCGAGATCAGAGCACATGCGCAATGCGTAGTTGCTCTGCCGCCACAGGAATGGCTGCTTCTGCACCATGCGCCGTCGCCATGCTGCGAGCTTGTCGATCACGACAAGAGAACACTTGCGCACCGCGAGGATGTGCTCAAGGACCTCGACGGTAGCGCTTGAGGCATTTCGTTCCAAGTCACAGCAGCACTCCAGCAGTGCGTCAATGGCGTCCTCTCTGGCGAAGATCGCACGCAGGACATCGAGCTCTTCTTGGGAATAGTACGTCTCATGCGAGATCGCTTTCGGCGGTTGTGCTTGGCTCATGACGTGAAGACACTTGACAAATTATAACTGCAGCGGCGCCTCTTCAACGCAATCCACGGTGACAACAAATGTGCATATCTGATTGGGCACAAACGACTGCCTGTACTTTGAGCTAAGCTTGTCAGCTCTTCGCTCCATCATCGGTGTTTCCTGTGAACGTGCCGGTGGGTCCTGGGAATGGCTCTGTCCAAACCACGTCACCGTATCTATTGCAACCGCTTCGTAGTGAGAACCCAATCATCATAACGAGACAAGAAATGTACCTGTCTTCAGCGAGTGGGAACAGCTCTCGACGACGGTGTGCGATCTCTGCCATCAACGGACTCTGCGGCATCTCCTTCTTCAGTCTATACGGCACATCGCGAGGTATTGAATCAGACGACAGAGAGATGTATACTTTCTATACTGTTGACATACATATCATTCGCTCGACGCGCGAACGGCGATTCGTCTTCTGGGATGCTCAGCAGGTCAAGAAAGAGTGTTTCACGAATCGAAAACATCCCGATCGTCATCCCAGCGAACGCTCCCCCTGCCATCGCATTGACTGTTGATGGCGAAGCTTGGATGCTGACAAAGCTCATACTACGTACATGCCATCGCGATGGGACTGAACCGGCGCTCACTGACGTAGCGCCAACCGAGTCCGCCAGCAGCACCGCCGCCTAGCAAGCCGGCCAGGGACCGCGTGCGAGCAACGTCAAAGTTGCTCCGGAGCACTTTGATTTCTTCTGGTCTGCGCAACACAATTGCATGTAAAGAATCGCTGGAACGAACAACACACATCCGAGATGCTAGCGAATACTTGTCGAAGCGAACTGAGCTGTTCATCTCCCGCATCACGATGCGGAAGGCGCGTTTGGCGTCGCGCTTAACCTCGGCGTCGGTCATGCTTTTTTGACTTGGCTCTACGCACAAGTTGAAGTTTGCAACTGTCGGATCCACAGCGTATTTGTTCTTAACCGCTGCGTGTACATAACAATCAAGTGTTCGAATAGGCCGGAAGCCCAAGAGTTCAGTTCAAAGGGTGGAACGTTCAGCCAATCGCTCGACGCCACGACAAGATGCTCAAGTGCATGTTGGTCAATGGATTTCCGAGTGTACTCCTTGAAGGGCCGTGACCAACATGACGAAGTCGTCCGCTCCTGATGAGGGAGGCAGGCAAATTAGACAAGGGGTCGACGTCGAAAGAATTCTGAGTACGAGCACCACCTCTCCAAAGCTGAAGACGTTGAAACGCGACCAGTATGACTTCCTACGTAGTATGCAAGCAGATGACATATTTCGGAGCAATAGCTGTATGAGTCAAGTCCTGCAAACGACTCCCTACGGTCGTAATGATCATGCTTGCTTGGATGGTTGAACACTGAGAGACGCCAGTGAGCCCACGAAAAGCACAACCAGTCGGGGGCGCTCCGAGGAAAACACTGAACAACGAACATGTTGCGGAAAAAGACTTTTGACAATTGGTACTTGCACTTCGAGCTGCCACTGGACGAGAGCTCAGTTACACCAACTTGGTCTGCAGGTGCTTGTCGCAGCACGTGCCCTTGCGGATGGTGGTGAGGCAGTATGGCGCCTGGCAGCGGCGGCCGCCGCCGTGGGCAAAGCACTTGCCGTTGCCACGGTCCTTGCGCTCACAGCCTTCAACAATGCACGAGCGGACACCGCCGTGGAGGTAGCAGAAGCCGTTGCGCTGAGTACCCTTGTCACAACCTTCGTGGAGACAGCGCTTGCCGCCGCCGTGGGCACGGCAAAGACCACCGCCCTGGGAGCTCTTGGAGCAGCCGTCCACACTGCAGCGCGCGCCGCCACCGTGGCCCTTGCACAGGCCGCTGGACTGAGCACGCTTGTCGCAGTTGCCGATACGGCACGGCTTGCCCTTGATCCAACGACCGTCCTTGTTGAGGAACGTACCGGGCTTTCGAATGCACGGGTACGTCGACACGGTTGGAAGCGCTGGCATGGCCACAAGCGGAGTCGGCGCGGCCTGTGGCTGCTGCGGCTCGGCGCCGAGGCTGGTCATGATCGAGTTGATCAGATCCGCGTCGCCAAACACCGAGTTGAGCGAGTCTTCCGGCGCGCCGAAGAGGAACTTGGCCTGCGGGTTGTACTCGAACGGCTCAATGTCAGCATCAAAGAGCATGGCGTCGGGCTTCTTCTCGGTCTTGACATCCGAGTTGCCGTGGATGCCGTAGACCGGCGGGAACATGCACGAATCCACGGGCGATTCCGGGTGAACGAGCGCGGAGTGCGTCATGAGCATTCTTCTTCCCAGTTACAGAGGAGGTGGTGGTGATACGACGGAAGGGGGGGGGAGAGGGAGGGGAGTGTCGCGATGGAGGCGCTTGTGTCGTGGTGTATCCGAGAAGGATGGTACGCGTGACGTGAATCAATCGCGTGGGAGTGTCGCCGCTTGGTGGTTTGCCAAGACGTCGGACGGTAAGGAGTCTGCTGCGAGGCCTCCGTAAGAATCGAAAATGAATGTATTCTGTATCCCCTCCCCAACCGAACGACGGACCAAATGAAAGAAACGCCACTCGCCCCAAGTCGGCGGAAACTCGACAGAAGGGAAAAACCGTCCCTTCGGCAACAGACACAAAACACCCATTTGTTGTCTGGTTGACGGACGGTGACGCTGTGCGGTTTGCTTCACGGGAGAGAAGAAGATAATAGTTGCAAAGAAAAGCCGATCCATAACCACGTGGTTTATTTTATCTGCACGTGGATGAGTGGATTGGTTCTTGGAATCGACAAAAAACCCCGTGAATCTCCGACGACGCGGGGGCCAGTGCGACGAGCAGATGGAAGAACAACAGTTCAGAACAACGCAAAAACCAACTCCAATGAAAATGGAAAACCCACAGCGATGATAAAGAAGGTGGCGCCACTGAAGATTGCCCCTTGATGATCGATCAAGGCGTGAAAGATCTGCAGGCGCGTGAGGCATGAGAAAACTGATCACAACAACTAATAGTGTACAACATGAAGGCTGACGAGATCTCGTTTCGCTACTGTATTATCACTGCCTTTCCACACTTCCATAGCAAAGACTACATTATCGCGCGGCGCCGTGGTGACGTCGCGTGTTGCTTGTGTCGTGTGGCCAATGCAGCTTCAACACTACTGCACGATACGGTACGGTACTGTAAAAAGTTAGACGAAATACCATAAACGAAATGCGTTTTCCGAAAAATGAAAAACGAGGTCAACCCTCCCCCGCGTTTCAGTGACCGGTTTTTGACTTGGAGCGTGAGCCATGCGGGGGGGGTACTCCCCGCAGCATGAGCGGCAAGCGACCCACGCTCTCCAGAATTCATCTTTGGAAAGCCGATAGCCCTGTAGCGAAGCGGGGGTGCTTTCTCCCGAGCGCTCTAGCGTAGCGGGCGCGAGCGTAACTCCCGGAGCGATAGCTCCGGAACGGTCACTATTTGGTGTCGCCCATTCTATTCACCTAACCCGCATGATTTTGATTAGCTGTTGGCAACAAAATCATCAGCAACTTGCTTATTTTTTTTTTCATTTCTTGGACGCGCATTTCATACGTGAGGTTTTCGATTTCATATTTCGTACTCTCTCAAAAGTTACCTACAGTATAGGTATCGAGAGCTGGACCTTTGGGGGCTTGCTCATCAACCCCATTTGTGTGCACAATGGACGCCTTCCAAAACCGTTTTGAATCGACATATGCGAGATTAAAAACGGTTTTGGAAGGCGTCCAATGGTCGGACCGCTGAATGGTGGCAAAGTTTGCCGCAAACAGCATCACATCCCCACTGGAAGCATGAATCAGTTGAACTGCAGACTGAACTCGCACTGGAATGTTGTGATCTTTTTGGCTTTCACGAGTGAATTTGTTCTCACGATGGCCAGTGTGGATGATCCATGAGAAAATTCACAGGTTGAGTCAACAAAAAGGATGCGCGGTTTAATCTGTGACGCCGTGTTTCAAACACTGTTTGGTGTCGGACCTAAACTGGCATGTTTGCAGCTCATGTAAAGGCAGGCCAAATCTGGGAACACAAGAGTCTCGAGCCCAAGGGGCACTTTAGCAAAAAGTGATGGCAGGCCCTACTATCACAAACTTTCGCAACGTTTGCTGAGCAGCGGACGATTGCAGCAATGGCGTTCACACTCCTATATGTAGTGACGCCTGTTGAGGCCGATGGTTTGAGCCGTTCGGGGTTTTCAGGCGACAAGCGCTCGCAAAGTTGCAGTGAAATACACCAAAAGTTTGTAAAAGTTTGTATTGATCGAGGGTTAGGGGCAAACAGTTTGTGATAGCAGACACTTCCAAAAGTGATCCAGGCTGCGAAACTCATGGCGCTGATCATCACGAATCATGATGGTGATTCACGATGCCAAAGGACACCAAACCGTACATATCCTGCAGATGAACTGCGGCGGCGAACTAGAAATCTCAGCGGCATTCCAGCCGTTTCACCTAAATCAGTTTACTAAACTTATCAAATTGAATGGAAACCTGCATATTCGGATTGTATAGTTCTTAACCCTTCAAGCTGTTCCTAACTGCGTCATTGTTGAAGTGGTGACGCCACATGAAACGCCGTGCAGCTGCCGAATCCACAGCATGGGTCAGATTCGGAAGCACGAGCGCCTTTCACTTTGCATATCAACAGGACCCATATCCGATGCCAGTCGGTTGCGCTGCGCTGTCGTCCTCTGTGCAAGCTTGACTGGGCCTCGCGTTGGACGAAGCAAGTGCGCAGCTGTCTGCCACGGTGGCTGAACGCGTCCAGATCAACCAGGGCGGGCGATTCCTTTCCTCCTCTGCCGCTCAATCACAGGCGCACAGCAGTGGTCAATCCATACGTCAGGGCAATCACCTCTCGTCAAATTGTTCATCCTCGTGGATCGATTTTGGCGCCAATCCACCCCCCGTGTAAACAACCACCCAGCAGCGCAAGGTACGGATCACCAGTTTGCTGCGCCATGACGAGCATGCTGGGGACCTGCGATGCGGCGACTGGCAGCTGCACGAAGCAGGTGCAGGGTTGGCAATCCATTGCTGTGTCGAATGACCAGCCAGCCGTTCACTCACCCCAACCTCGAGCTCAGTTGGCTTGGCTTGGCGCTTGACTTGCGGGCAGCCTATGCACTCACGACTGTGAATTTTTTTGTTCCGACCCGATAGCCAGCCAGAGAAATCAACCCAGATCCTCTCTGTTGCCAGCCACGCCGCCACACTGAACGTGCTGGGGTCTGGTACATACTGTAGTGTCCAACTCAGGTCCAAGCGATGGACGAAGTCGCCTTTGTCGAATCCCTATTCAACCCAGAGCTGCGGGAGACATCGCAACCATCACCGAGACGCCTCGCACCGTCCCTTCTGATTTCTGCATCCTTCAGCTCGGCGTCGCCTTCGATCGCATCACCATCGCCACGGCAACGAGTTAAAGCGATGAACGGTCACGGAGCGCGTGCTGAGGTGGGGCCGGAAGAAGAGGAAGCCTTCCGGCAGCTTCTGAACGAGCACGACTTCGATGAATCGCTCGCGATGCCAAGCCAGCTCGATCAAATGGCTGAGCACTTGCACAGATCGCAACTGATCGAGCCGATGGACCTGCCCAAGCTGAATCCGGTCTCGACAGCCTACGACCCAACGCTCAAGGACGCATTCCTGCACATGATGGGATCCCCGATGGCATTATCACCGTCGGATTTTAAGGTCTTCACATCAACGGGTCAGTCGCCGTCTCTTGGGCACCAAGATCCCCACCGAACGCCGCGAAATGGCTTATACCAGGAGAGCTGCTTCCCAGTTCAAGCGCTCGGTACTGCTCCTCGCGCATATCCCTCGGAATTTGAACCGATCAGCGGTGCTAGTGTGACGTTCCAGTCGCCGATGTGGAGCGGATCACCTCATGATGGCGTTCCTAGATCCATGTACCCGATCGGCGTGAAATCCGCAAGTGAACAAGCATCATCACGAATGCTTGTGCCAAACGCGACGGGTACGACTCCTCGGCAGATTTCACCACTGCCACCACCGGTTCCAGTGTGGTTGCCACCAACTCTGTTGACGCCCACCGGTGCCGTGCAGATCGCCCCAGATCTCAAACGGAATATCTCGGGCAAGAAGTCCAAGGCGAGGAAACCATCCGACTCAGCGGGCAAAGCGACGTCCGTGACCACCAAACTTGCTATCTCTCTGGCCAACAGCTCGCCCAAACCAAAAGCTGCGGCGGCTGCATCAGTGGATGCTATGCGTCATTCTTCGTCGATTGACACGCCAGAGAAACCGACCAAGGGCAAGAAATGCATCGAGGAAGGGTGCGACCGTCGAGCGCAGTCGAACAGTCGATGCAAGTCACACGGTGGCGGCGCTCGATGCCAGTACACTGGTCCTGGTGGCTGTACGCGCAGTTCTCAAGGCGGTGGTTTCTGCCGTGCCCATGGTGGTGGCAAGCGATGCGAATTCCCAGACTGCCCTCGTGGCCAGCAACGCAAAGGGCGCTGCTACGTCCATGGTGGCATTCGCAAGTGCCAAACTGAAGGATGTGAGAAGAAGGACAGAGGCAACGGATTCTGCATATCCCATGGTGGTGGCAAGCGTTGCGTAGCGGAGGGCTGTTCGAGATCAGTCCGCCGTGGCCAGTGGTGTCAGCTCCACGACGACGGTGCGTCAGCGTCCTAGATGTGTCGACGACTCTATTTAGCTTCGCTGTCAGGACACGAGTCCTGAGCTGGCATGTGTATTACATAGACTATCAGTACACTACACTAAAATCGGTAAACCGATCTACAATCTCCACGTTTGAACTGAAGCGTGTCACCAAGAGGAGCAAGAGGAGCAAACGTGTGGATGGAAGCGATGAGGTTTGTGCACGATTCGATGCGAAGGCCAAGAGCTAGAATTCAGACTTCGAAGGTATTACATGTACTGGTTTAGAGCGACAACCAAGCTTCAGAAATGACGACCCCGTTCAAAGTGTAAATGATTTCTTAGCCAATCCGATTGTTGTGGATCAATTTGACTGGCCAATTGTTGTGCACTGAATCCACCGTCCTCTATTCAAAGCATCCGAAGTGGCCAGCCACGAGAAACTAAAAAATGGAAGTTGGCTGTTTACGTTGAGAATCGTCTTTCTTTTTCGTTGGCAGTTGGCGGTGGCCACGGTCACTTGAAGTCCATTATCGCCAACAAACGCGCTTTTGGTGTGTGTGGGTCGCCAACACCAACAAACGAGGACGCGTCGAAGAAGAAAGGGGGGGGGACAGGAAGCAGGATCCATTTCCCGCCTGGGGGGAAACCAACGAATATTCGATCGATCCCGCGCTCATCTTCGTCGCCCCGCCGCCGCGCGCATGCGCCGTCGCTGTCATCCGTTTCTTCACTAGTTGGTTTCGCTCCTTCCACACAGTCAACGCATGTCGCACTCGCCGCGTGCGTCGATCCCATTACGACGCAATGATGCCAACAACATGGAGTCATCACGTGCTCGCGGCGACGTCTTGGACCTCGAACTCTCGAGATCGTACGATGAAATGCTGGAGCACGCGCGTGGATCCGACCACCAGTTCACGATTCAAGTCGATGACCATGACCACCATGATGATGAACTGACGCGAGACGCGTACGTGCGATTCCAATCACCGCGTGCACTCGAGGAAACCGCCGCGCGCGTGGCTGAAATCGTGCAGCAGCAGCACCACCGCGGGTCCGGATCCACCACCCAGTCGCGCTCGTCGTCGCCTCCCCCGTCGCCAGTCATGCCGCGTCCAGGGCTTCGCAATATGCGGTCAACGTACCAGTTTCGAAGCCAGCGCCTGCTGAGTATGGCGAGTGACAAGAGCAATGGTAGCAACCCGTCCACGGCATCGCACGAGCTCGGGTCCGACCACTCACACCACCACCACCACTCACACCATTCGCACAGCAAGGACCTCCACAGTCGAAGCCACGGAAAGCGAGCACCACGCGACGCAAACTACTCCTCAGCGGTCCACAATTGCCCGTCGTCGCACTATTATATCGACTCTCAGGGCCATCTCCAGGCGAGTCGGATGTGGTGGCTGTACACTCGTATACGCCGCTTCCTCACACATCTTGTCCCCGGCTTCAAGCGAGACGACAATACGTTCCTGTGCGCACCGATGATCTCCAACACCTCGCTCATCCTCATGATCTACGTGCTCCGACTGGTGATCAATGATGCCACGCTCACGCCGCTGTTGACCAAGTCCGAACAGGCAGAGTGCCACGAGTTCTCGACCAATTTCCTCGACGTGTTCTCGGTCTCGCTTCTCGGAAACGCACTGCTGTGTCTTCCAGCGTTCAGCTTTTCGTGGTGTAAATTGTTCAAGCGCGTCAAGCCAGCTTCCAAGGCTGATCTACGAAGCGGGAGGGTGCCTGTGAATGGTGCACTCGGCATGACTCCACTCGGCGGCGTCGACGCAACCGGTGCACCGATGGCGACCGCTGCTGCTGCCGACGGAGCTGTGGTACATGATGACGATCAAGTGAAGCTCCGGAAGACTTTCCTGTTTACGGCGTGCGAACTGCTCGTGATCGTCGAGATCCCGTACCTTGTCTACACTTTCATCCGCATCATGTTTCCGACCGATGTCTTAGCCGATCGCACAACGGAGCACACGGATCTGTGGAGTGTAACTGCACGTTGTGCACAGAAGCTCCCGGTGATGGTGTTTATCACCTTCTTGTTGGCGCAACTTATCGGTGTGACTGCGTACATGCTCCGCTGGAACCAGATCATTCTCTTCCATCGTATGCATGAGCATTTTCTCTACCAACGCGGCTGTGTTCCAGGACGTGCTCGCTTCGACTACGTTGAAGAATCCTTCAATCGGATCTTTTTTGCATCACGGCGCTCCAAGCAGATTCACGAGATCAAGAAACGACTGTATCATGCTGCAAAGTATGGAGAACTCGATGAGGTGCGAGCGCAGATCGAGGCAGCGACTGCAATCGATGGCCCGAATTTCGCGCACAAGTGGTACGATGACAACCGCTTCCTCTCGCGCTGCTTCGGCAAGAGATTCGTCAAATGTCAGCGAAATCCACTGCACGTTGCCGTCGCGTTCGACAACGTTGAGGTCGTCCAGGAACTGCTTTCCAACGGCATGTTCGACATCCAGCAGGTGGAGAAGATGGAGCTGCTCAAGCTGAACGTATCCTGGATGTATCGATTCTACTCCGACATTATCCCAATGCTTCGGATGTCGAACTACTCCCGACACAAGAGGCGTTTGGTTTTCGGTCCGGTCGGGCTCTTTTCCTCGACGCTGCTCACGCCACTCCACGTTGCAGTATCCATGGGCAATACGGACATGGTGCTTCTTCTCCTACGCTATCGATCCGATCCAAACATCTCGGCCGAGTCGTCTCATCGCAAGTTTGCGACTCCTCCTTTGTTCTGGACGATCAACAAGGAGTGCACGCGTCTGCTCCTCGATGCTGATGCCAACCCTTTGTTCGTGCCAGGCAATGGATATTTTCTGACAGCCTTCGAGGTTGCTCGACTAGCCGGACATCATGCAGTCGCGATGGAGATCGAGAAGTATGGCGGAGATGTCGCATTGACGCCTCTGCACGATGCCTGTGCTCGTGGATTGAAGAAGGAGGTTCGATTCTATCTCGAACACGGTGCGCATGTCGACAATCTTGGCGAGAAGGTCACAGGCTTCTTCCGTCGTACACCCCTCCACTGGGCAGCGATCCGTGGTGAGGCCAAGATCATCAAGCTGCTGCTGAGGTTCGGTGCTGACGTGGATACCAAGGATGCGTTCGGGCGAACTCCACTCATGTGGGCGTGCTTACTGAACCGCGTCAAGGCTGTGGAGATGCTGCTCAAGTACGGCGCCGACGTGGACGTGCGTGATATCCAAGGGGATCCACTGTTGTGCATCTGTGCAGCCGGCACGTGTGCGAGTCCGAGTAGTGCTGCATTCTCCTCGGATGCGCATCATCGTGGTGAGAATGGTCGACGGCGTCGTGATGATATCGGAGACTCGAACGGCGGTGGAAGAGGGGACCAGCGCCAAGAGTTTTCCGTGTCACAAATTGCAAAGACGCTCGATCCAGACATTTTCGAGATGCTCCAGAATTGTGGCATCGACTTGATGGCGACTCGTGAAGCAAATGGAGATACGGCGCTCCACGTTGCTCTTCGCAGGAACAACGAAGCAACCGCGATCTTGTTCATACGGGCAGGCATGAGTTTGACGGCAGTCAACTATGTCGGCCAACGCGCCATGGATTGCACGATGTCATCGTCTCTCCGCTATGCAATCAAGAAGGAGGCCGGGCATCGAGACGTGATGATCAGCTACTGCCACTCGCACAGTGCATTGGCTCGTAAGGTGCGCGATGCCTTGGAAGCTGCTTACATCACGACGTGGATCGACTCGATGGACCCAAGCGGAATCACCGGCGGCTCGGTGTGGAGGCAAGAAATCGCTCAAGGCATTCGATCGAGCGCTCTCGTGTTGGCTCTGCTAACAAGCGACTACCCCGAATCCCAGTGGTGCATGAAGGAGCTCGCGTTCGCGAAGATGCACAACGTGCCGATTGTCGCGATTCAGTGCGAGGACATGCAGATGACCGAAGAGTTGCAAGTGTACCTGTGGACTCGTCAAATTGTCGACTTCCGCCCTACCGTCGTCGAGCGGATCGTGGAAGTCGTGAAAGAGGAAGATGAAAAGAAACCGAAGGCCAAGTCCAAGCAGAGTGGCCATTCAAACAAACCAGGAGAAGACTCGCATCACGAAGACGAGCTGCTCGCCCAACAAGATCCTCGAGACGCTGCCGCTGAAAGCACAGATGGTGTTCTCCCACAATCCAACCTTGTTGTCAAGCACGAGTACGACGATGAGGCCTTCCGCAATTGTATGCGACTCCTCCTTGATGGTATCCATGACCAAATCGAAGAGCATCGTGTCAAGCGTCAGCAACGGCAAGAGCGACAGAAGATGCTGCTTCGGGCGCGAAGCAGAATGCACAATGACCTCGGATTGGCTTCAAGCAGCGAAGAAGAAAGCGAAGGCGAAGCAAACCACCCAGATGGAGAAGGTACAAGTCGTTTGCACCGCCAGCACGATCGTCCGTCCAACGATGGCAGCGTTAGTCGTCGGGACGTAGTTGCGGATGAGCATCGTGATGGCCCGCCACCGTCAGAGAAGTCGCCGTATGTGTTCATCGCACACGGTGATTACCACCTCCATTTCTGTCAGAAGCTGCGGAACTCGCTCCAAAAGCAAGGCATCCGAGTCATCGTGGACCATGCAGTGCCATCGATCCAGTACGCTGCTGCCGTCGGTGCTTGTGTCTCGTCCTCGCCCCCGAGCCCCAAGCATCTCCACCGACTACACTCTGTCGCCACGAACCAGAGTGCGGGGTATGGATCTAGCGGAGAAGCTGCGACGACAACGGCGCAAGCTCGCCAACTCGCTGCGAAGGACGCCATTCTCGATAGCACGGCGGTGATCGTCGTGCTCTCCCCCATCTCAGCCAAGTGCGACATGCTCACCGATCAGCTCGCGTTCGCAGAGGACAAGGGCAAGCTGATTGTGCCGCTGCTGTTGTCACTGCAGACAATCGACCTCGCCAAGCGGTACACGTTTTCGAGAAGCGTCGTGCAGCACTTCAACGTCTCGATCGGCTACGATCAGAGCCTGGAGCGACTCACGATATACCTCCAGCAAGCGACCGAGGCCATCATTCGCAAGCACCAGCAGAAAGAAGCAGAGATGCAGCTCCAACTCCGAGCGGCAAGACGCCAACGTCGAAGAGAGCGAGAGCGTCGTCGACGGCAGCAAGCCAGAGAAGGTGGAGCTGACGTCGCCTCAGTTGTCGGCAGCGACGACGACGCTGTGGATGATGGGCTCTCTGCATCGCCAGGCTCGTCACCTGCATCGTCGATTCGATCCTCGGTGTCGCAAACAGCGGGAGTTCGATTCATCTCCCCGATTCACTTCAGCTCGACAGCGACCACGATCGACAGCGCTCACATGCCACCAACTATCCCGATCCTCCAGCCGGCGCGTCAGCCGCCGACAGGGGCAACAAGCGGCCACGGATGGTCGGTTGGCGCTCCAGCGCCTGCTCCACGCGATCTGTCTCCAAGTGCCCATGCGGCCGAGTCAGCGCAGACACCTCAGCGTGAGCCTCGCCATCATTTCGGCTCCGACCCTCTCCGACAGCGCAGGACGAGGAGTACTAGTATACACTCACCACTTCCAGCCCGTCGTCCCGATCGCCTCACACCGGAGAAGGTGAAAGAACCAGAACGCTGGCTCGTGTGAGATCATGATGCCAAGTACAAACACGACCAAGACCAAGTCAAGTGAAATGTGAATGAAGAAAAAAAAAAGTACCAAGTCCAAGACCAACCCAGACAAGACTCAAGTGATTATAACGATACCTGCCATCTAGATGGCCATTAAAAGACCGCTCAAGAGACAAAGATCCCAACTGAGTAAGTGTAGTGAGGATTGCTTAGATTGTCGATGACGCTGTGTCTTTTGCTACAGTCGAGGCGCGCTCTCCAGGTGGCTCTTCTTCAGCTTCTTTCGCGTGTCTTCAAACTGCGTCATGCCCTGGCCGCTGCCCACGACGCCCACGCGGCCTTGGACCGAGTCGGGCGACGCGAACATGCTGGTGCCGCGCTTGGACAAGACGCCGCTACCCCGCACGTGCTTCTTCACCGCCTTTTGCTGGAACGATTTCCAGTCGTGCTGCTTGACGTTATGGGCGTTCTCCACTTCGATCTGCTTGTTGAGCTTTTGGATCGTCTTGAGCCGCTTGCGCTTGCGCTCCTTCTCGGCTTCAGTGTCGGTGGGGAGCACGACCAAGTGCTCCGGCACGGCGATCGCCTTCTTGACCACGGTTTCCACGGACTTGACCACCACGGCGGAAGCTACCGACGACGACGCTGTCGCCTGTGATGAAGACACGGTCGCAGTTGGCGTCGCCTGTGTCGTCAACTGGTCGGTCGCTAGTGGCCTCATGTACTCGTACGGCACCTCCTCCGAGTTGCCATAGCCATCAAAGAGAACCTGGTACCCGTGGGCGGTGACCGCCGTGACCGCCGCCGTGTAGTACTGACCATCCACGTAGTACTTTGCAGAGCACATGAAGCCAACTGCGATCGCATCGCGAGCAGGAAGCTCGCCAGGACTCGCCACCGGCGCGACTGCACGCAGTGACGACGCTGGCACTTCCTCCTTGTTGCCAAAGCCCAGGTAGTGCACGTTGTACGTATCCCGCGCGGTGAGCGACTCGATGAACACGGGGAACCACACGCCCTTGGACTGCGCCTCGCAGATTGTTCCAGGTGTGAACTCTGTGAGGAGATACCTCATTCAGTCAGGTGTACCAAGTACTGTACCGGTATGTACCCTACGCATGAAGCAAGCGGTGTCTGTACCTAGCTCGGCCGCCTCGCCTTCGGATGGCACCGCTGCGGTCGCTGTCACGCTCGATTCATCAGTAGAAGGAGCGCTAGTCTGTGCCGAGCCGAGGCGCAGGTCGATCTGGCAAGAAGCAGTACCATCACGTCAGTGGCTAATGAGGAAAGGCGCTCAATGACGAGCGACGCACCATTTCTTTGGTCAGTTTGATGACCTCGACGAGATCACTGGCGATGTTGAGGAACTCGGTATTCTCCGGGTCAGTCTGGAGGATCTTATGGATGCTCTGCAGCTGCTCCGTGAAGGTCACGAGCCGCTGCTGCAGCTCCGCGAGGCTCACGTCGCTGCCATTCGCGTCGCTCATTGTGTCTTGCGTCCAAGTATGCGTCGAGTTTTATTGGTGATGGGGTCTTTATCCGTAATTTATGATACTTTGTAGTGGGGTTTCCGTGATTTACATGAATCCTTTTGTGACATGGAAGACCCACAAATTTGAGTCCCGACTCGATCACAATTAAATTTCTTTGACATTAACCTTGTTCAAATATGACAATAATAATCTTAAGCCGGTCGCACCGTGTCGATCGAGAGTCCCGTGTCGGCCGACTCTCGCTCGAGAATGCTCACAGACCGCGCAGAGTTGGACATAATAGAGGACAGACGCCCTGGCCTGGGCTGGTGGATGGCTCGGAAGGCGTAGTTCGAATTCGAGGACCGGTTGCTGCCAAACAGGCCGCGGTCACTCACGGCCAGCTCGTCCTCGCCCATGTCGCTCACGGACTGCATCATCACGGGATCAAACTCCACATCAAGATCGAGATCGTCGCCCACGTGGTCCTCAGAGTGAGGCAGTAAATGCTCGTCGCCTTCGTCGATATCGTCGTTGTCGATTTCGTCGGTGATGCGACGCATGAGCGTCGAGAAGTTGCCCAGCATCGCCTGCTGCAGGCTCATGTCCGAGTTCAAAGCACGAGGCGGCTGGCCACTGGCGATGGTTCCATTACCGGAGCTCGAGCTCAAGAACGAGTGGTTCATGCGAGCAGATACAGGCGGCTCGATCCATCCACGGTCACTGCCAATGACACTGCCCGTGTCACCACCACTCAGGCTGTGGGAGCTGCCGTGACGCCGTCGCAGGACCATGTCACTCGCGTGCTGGCTGCTGAATGATGACAACTGGCCGAGGCTGAGTGTCTTGGGCAGCCTCGAGAACGAGGTCACGTGCTGCTCTTGTTCCACGGAGATGCCGAACATTTCTTCACGCAGAGTCGCGAGCACTTGGTCCAGCGATTTCTCAAAGCCGGGCATATCGCCAGACGTGAAGAAGTGGTAGAAGTCACTACGCGATAGACTGTAGAGCATGTCGAGGCTGAACTCGAGTGGGTTCACCACGACTGGTATGATCTTCTTGCCCTTGTCTTCAGCGAACGCGAGCTGGTCCTTGACGAGCTGGCTCGCCAGCGTCTTCTCTGACAAGATCACGACGAAGGCTGAGCACTTGAGGATGGCTTCTTTCGCATCATGCATGCGCACGAGCATGTCTTCATCGTTCGTGTCACCGTCGCGGCCCTCATCTTTGGAGTGTCCGCTCTCGGATTGCTCCTCAATCTTGGACCCCATGCGGCCAAGACGCCCTCGGCGGCGATCGACATAACAGTGCAAGCCTCCTTCACGACACAGTCCGGCACAGAGTCGACTGACAAATGCGTTGTGCCAATCGCCGTGGCAGATGAACACGAACTGCTGTCCTCCTTCAACCATCTCCTTTGCTCGAGCGTACGACTCGATGACGCTGCCACGGTGCGCGACTTCTTGCTGCTGCTGCATGAAGTCCTCGACCGGCTTGTGCATGTAGTATCCGTTCTGGTTCAGAATGATACTGTTGGACAGATCATTCATACCCAGCCCGCCAAAAATCTGATCGATAGCGCCTCCCGCACCACCGTACACGAACGACGAGTCGTTGTTGATGCTGATCATCGAGCCGTCGATATCCAAGAACGTCTGGCCGTGTTGATTCGCTGGGATCCCTCGCCAACGATTGGCTGAGCCTGGCCTCGCCTGGTTGCTCCGTCCACGGTTCGAGGCGAACTGCAGCCCTCCCATGTGTGCCGACGAGAAGAGGAACCCATCGCGATTCGTGCTCTCCATCAGCATCTTCTCCTGTAAGAGCGCAGCAGGCGTCCGCTCGTCAAAGTTGACGGTTCCGTTTGTGTACGTTGCGACGCCACCACTCGAGGACGCAGTGGCTTGGTTCCACGTTCCGCGTGTGCGAATGCCTGAGCCACCGAATGTGGTCAGTCCTCGACCGCCAATCCCGTTGCCAGAGTTGCACGTCGTCATGTTTGAAGTGCCAGTGTTCATCGTCGACCCCGCTCGCGTCAGGTTCTTGCGGAGCACCTCTTCCCGTCGCTTCTCAATCTCATCGCGAAGTCCGTCGAGCAGCAGCCGCAACTGCTCCTTGTAGGCTTCGTCATCGTATTTGTATCGGATATCCTTGTCACTGAGCTTGTCCACGGTGGCGATCGCTCGCTCGAAGGGGATGATCTGCCTCGTGTACAAGTACACTTGCAAGTCTTCCGAGATATGCGCATGCTCCGTCGAGATGGCGAGGATCGGCGTGCCCACTTGCTTGGCAAGCGCGAGTTCCTTCATACACCACTGGGATTGCGCGTAGTCTTCTGTGAGGATGCACACGACAACCGCAGCGTTCGTGACACCGCGCGCGATTTCTTCTCTCCAGACTGCGCCACCGCCGATGCCACTTGGATCCATAAGGTCTAGCCACGTCGTGATGTTCGCATCCTCCAGACTCTTGCGCAGCTTAAGCGCAAACTCCTTGTGCGAGTGCGTGTAGCTGATCATCACGTCGCGGTTACCAGCCGCGCGCTTGATCTCGAATTGGAGTCGTGTGGAGGTCGTGCAGTCGATCGGTCGAAGTCCATCGTTGTTCATGCGCATGATATCACCTCCAACGCTCAGCAATGCCATGGCTGTGACGAGGTCGTCCAGCTTGACGGCGATGTGGAGCGCGGTATCTCCGGAAGACGGCAACTGGTGGTTAATACTGGCCCCGTGCTGGACGAGCAGCTTGAACATCTCGGCCGTGGTTCCTCCAGCGCAAGCAGCACACAGAATGGGAGTCATGCCACCGTCGTCTACGATATTTGGGTCCGCTCCACGGTCAAGAAGGATCTTCACAGCCTTGGCCTGGTTCACACGAGCTGCCCAGTGCAATGGGGTTCGACCACGAGCATCTTGGACGTTTGCGTCGGCGTTCGCTCCAAGGAGAAGCTCCACCGCATTGATCGCACCATTGACACATGCCCAGTGGAGAGGTGTTCGCTTGTTGAGGCCCACGTACCCAAGTTCACCGAGACAATCTGGATGCACCTTCTTGCGAAGCAGCTGCCGCATTCGAGTCGTGTCATCCATGGCTGCAGCGGTGTGGAGTGGCGTAAGAGCAACATCGCCGCCCCAGTTCTCGAGTACCTGAGCGACGGCGTAGTTGCCACGAAGGTAGGCCATTTGGAGCACGGTGATGGTGTTCATGTGGCCAGGATCCGGGATGACGAGGTGATTTGCTCGAGCAGACAGCAGCTCCTTTGCAATCTCGGGGTGATCAGCGAGGAATATTGGGGGAAGCCTTGACTCGTGCCGGTACGACGATCGCGAGCACTGGTTGACGTCAGCGCCTCGACGCAGCAGCCATCGCACAGCATCCACACGTCCAGTCGACACAGCACAATGAAGTGGAGTGACGAGCGTCGACCTGAAGATCGATGCTGCGCCATAGGTATCTTCCGCATTCACCACAGGCAGGCGGATGAACCAGCGTGCCATGTTCCAAAACATGTCACCGGTGGAGAACCGCACACGCGAGATCTTGTCGTACGAGTTGACGGAGAAGTTCGCACGATGCAACAACTCCATCGCTGGGATGCTGCCGCTGTAGGCGGCGACATGCATCGGGTTCTTGGTCGACTTGCTGAAGAGACTGCATCGAATCTGCGCGTCCGGGTACAGTTCCTTCGCAAAGTTCATCCCAAGGTGGCTCCTGGCGATGCGAAGCGTCCGCTTGAGCAGTCGTATGTCGCCCAGCTGAGCCCCGCGATACAGTCTCTTGCGAACAAACTCGACGATCTGTCGTCGTGGCGGGATGCTTGGCGCTGGTGCCGATGGTGACGTCACCTGCGTTGATGAACCTTTACCACCCGAGGCTGATTGAACGGTCGGGTCGTGCACGTTCCTCCGCCGCATCATTGAGCGCAAGTAGTGTGCCTTGACGTCGCCTGTCTGGTCAGCTTCCGAGAACGCACCGAGCTGCATCTTGAGGTGTTCACGGAAGCGCATGAAATACCGGATCTCGACATACACGAGTGCATACACGGCCACGGCGACGCCGCCAAAGACGTACACGATCCGGTTCTCGGTACAACTGAATAGCTTCGCCACGACCATGTAGTAGAACGCGATGGCGGCGACCATGCCCGTCACGAGGAACACGAGCACGGCCGTCATCTCACAGATCTGGAGGTAGATGGTGCGCTTGACTTTTTGGATGCGTCCATGGCGACTGATGCGTTCTTCTCGCTTGAATGGCTCGAACAGGCGGATGCCCGACGCCGGCAGCCCGAGGATGACCACGGCGGGTAGTAAATGGTAGACAAGCGCGGCGAGTGAGATCGTGATCGAGCAGCTGTCGGACCCTGTGAAGATGGCAGCGAAGGGCGACGCCACAAACAGCGCGCCCCCATTGGTCACCTCACGACCGCGGCGATACGCGTAGAAGAACGCGAGCGCGACCCCGTCGATGGCCACAATTAGCTGCATGATCCGCAGCAGTCGGATGGCAAAATACGAGTTGGCTCGGTACGATCCAACAAAGTATGTGGGTTGTAACTGGGGCTGGAGGATGATGCCGTCGCACCCACCGGTCAGCAAGGCGCTCTGTTGGTAGCCTGCGGTGATGCCTGTCGCGAGTGACTGCCGCGTTGGCGTCACCGTCATGCCGGTTGTGTGGTCCCCTTGACCGCTTAAATGGACGGTCTCACTGGAGATTCGCTGGAGATTGTGGATGCCACCGACGCCGACACCAGCGCCTCCCCAGCTCTTGCGCGGCGCGTAGTCGATCGACTGCATGAAGAGCGCGTCGCCGTCGCTGCTGTTTCTGGCGCTATTGATGACGCCGCCTCCCATTCGCAGCGTCGGCGGTGGCGGCGTGTCGTCATATCCATCCTCACTCCGGAGTTCGCGGTCCACGTCGACGTAGAGATCGGACAAGAGCGAGGATCGCTGCGCACGTAACTCCTGCTGTGCCGTACGTGCGCGGTCGCTCGGTGACGGCGAGCCGGGCGAGTGCATCTTGGCGAAGACGCCGTCGCGCGACTCCATACTCTGGCGCCTCGCTTTCCTTTCCCCCCTTCCTCTCGTCACCTCGACACAATGGTTTCCCTTGGTGTGTGGAGTCGGTTCCTCTTTCGAAGTGACTGCCGCGGATTTTCAACCAATGAAAGAGGAGAAGAGTGATGGTCAGGTGCTGGAGGGACGTCAATAAATGACGGAAATATTTCTGCCAGAATGAGTTGAAAGGAATCAAACAACGTGTCGAATCACACGTGATTCACGCACGCTGCCGCGTTTCAGAATTCCACAGTCATGCTGTAGGAGCCTCGCCGCCATGAGAGGACGTGCATGCCTTGCCTTCAAACAGAAGGCGGTGGCTTTGTTGTGGAGGCATTCCCAGATCCAACGGTTCCACGAGAAAGAAAGGATAGCCGGTCGTGTGTTGACACCTTCCCCAACGTCAGCTATTAATAAATTTGACAGGTGTAGGTCACATAAACAGAACAGATATACACAATGTTATAAACATGTTCTTATCAAGCTCTGTTGTGCCGCGTCACACATTGCAGGTGTTGTCCACCACTTCAACGTGAACAGTACCCGCGAGCGAACTCCCCATTGCGATTGCCATGCCTTGAGTCTTCGGGATGCTGTTCCAGCTATCGATTGATCAATAGCGTAAGCCGTGGAAGCCATTCGCTGGTCGGAAAACGAGAACGTCGTGCATCCACCGCCCGTGTGCGGTCAGCGCGTGTTTAGTCGTGTCTTCAGTATCGGCAAGCAACGTATCGAGGACATCGGAGGCCACAGCCGTGCCCTCAAGGCAGTACGCGACGTTTCCGATCGCCACGCTGCTGAAGACCTCAATCAACTGGATAAAGTTCGTCGCCACGGCCTGCTTCGTCGTTCATCCTATCGATTTCATGCTTGTCCCAACGTCGGCCACTCTCGCATACGAAGAGATGGTCCGGCTACGCGGAGATGCCCAGTGCAAAGCGAGTGACTTCTTGGTGCTGATCACGCTGCACGAGACGGAGACCTGATTCACGACGCCGCGCTATACCGTGAGGCATGAGCTGTTGAGGACAGAGTCACGATCTCCTGTGAGTGATGGACTCCAAGCGAACCAGCGGAAGCGTGCAGCGAGTGAAGAGAATGGAAGCGAGCAGGACCGTGCACGGAAAGTCTTGAAATCAGTCAAGACCTCGAAGATGAGCACGATGACTTTGTGCTCGTCCAGGACATGAGCTAGCCTACTACTACGCATCTGGCTTTGATCGTCTTCGAGAGTGCAGCGTCAAGGCGACGTTCAAAATGGAATGCTGTCACCGCGTTGAGACGTGTTTTACTCTCCGTTCTCAGTCCCAGTCGCACAGGCAGCAGAGTTATCAACAGCTTATCTCATCAAGCGAGCACACCCGTTGTTCACACGTCACACATCCTTGACCTTGCCCTGGCTCTGGTGGTGGTGCGCGTGGTGGTGCGCGTGGTGGTGCGCGTGGTGGCCGCCGTGGCTGTGCTTGTGTTGTCCATGGCCAGGCTTGTGGAGTTCCGCATGCTGCGCATCTGTCTCTCCTCCTTCTTCGCCGAGCTCGTCATCCAATGACATCCCCAAATGAACATCGGGGGCGAGCTGGAGGATCGACGAGATCACGGCAAAGCCCGTGCGCAGGATCACCACCGAACAGAAGAGGATCACGCCGTAGATCAAGTACACGTCCACGAGGTACGTCTTGTACAGCGCCTGCAGGTTCTTGATCGGCACCACGTGCATGACGCCGAGCGAAAGCACCGACTCGATGTGGTCGGCGGCACGCTTGGTACCTCCACCGGTCTTGATGATTTCGCCGACGTGGAACGCCGCCGCCGCAAACTGTGGCTTCTGAAGCAGCATGACCACAGCGTTGTGGACCTGTTCCTGGCTCAGCGACGCACGGTGAAGCTGGAGACCAGTGCCCGTTCGTGTCACCGCGCTCATGGTTTCCATCTACAGTAGACAGGCACATATTGCGGATCAGCATCAGAATGAACATTACGAAGCCGTTAGACACCACACGAACCTGCTCCGCGGTCAAGGGGATGCCCAGTACGGGGATACCAAGCTCCAACGCTTGCTGCACACCATAGTAATCACCAGCAGACATCATCACCGACACTGGCGCCAGTTGCAGTACACTTGAATCATCGACTGGCGTCGCACCGAGAAAGAAGACGGACGACCGTGCGCGGGTGCGCAAGTCGACCGCAGCGTCCTCTTGCAGTTGAATGCGGCACACAATACGTGCGTTCACGTGCTCTAGGCCATCCAAGAGCACGGTCAGCAGATCCGGTGAAACCGGTACGTCGCTGGTCAGCGAGAGAAACACAAGCGGCTTGGAGCCGTGGTGTTCACTGGCCACCCACGTCGCAAACTCTGGTGGTAACGCGCGGGTCTGGAGTCGCTCGGGCGCACGCTCCAGCATGCCAACCATTTGGAACTGTGGCGTGATCGGCCGCGCTTCGTCCAAACCGAACACGGAGTTGACGAGGACGAGGTGGTGGCCGATCAGGTCCTCTTTGAAGTCGACGGGTGGCAAGCGGTGGTCGCCGCGCACGCGGTTGATCTCTTTGAACACTTGCACCGTCGCGAGTCGGAATCGGAGACGGTGGACGCTGTTGAAACAACGGTCCAGCACACTTGGCGTCTGATCATTTGGTGACAGTAGGTTAATCAGTCCGAATACGCGCACACAAAGCACTAGGTACTAAATCTACTCACGCGCATGGTGAAGTTGGAGAACGGCGCGGGGATGTAGGCCGGCGGCGCGTCGATATCCCGCAGCAGTGACGGGCTGTTGACGACGTATGGGATGCCGAACGCGTGGCAGGCGTCAAAGCCACCGAATGTATAACGGTCGACGATGACGAGATGCGGACGGTCGTCTTCAAACTCTTCCACGAGTGACGCGTACATGGATGCCTGGAACGACGCGTAGTACCGCAGCGTCGTCGCGTAGTTCTCGTACACGTTGGCTATTTGCAGGGCATTCTCTTCTAGTGGGTGTGTCGTGCTGCGTGGTTTGGCCGGACTCAACGCGATAAACTCGAGCCGATCGACGTCGCTGACCAAGTGACGATAGTTCTGCAGTAGCGAATGGTTAAATAAACTATGAGTCGTTTCCATCATGTACAGTCGTAGGGACCCTTAATTCGCCTACCTCAGGGAGGGCAAACCCCACTCGGTAACCTCGATGTATGAGCTCCTCCGCGAGGTTCTTGAGCGGCAGCACCTTGTTGATGATCGGGATGCTCACAAGCACAATGTAGCCGGTCACTGCCTCGGCATTGACAGCAGCGCTGTGCGCACAGATCGTGATTGCAGACAAGAACAGCACCATGGAGGCGCTGAGCCGCCAGCGGCTCCGCAGTTTCGGTGGCGGCGTCAATGGCACTGAACGGTCCTCACAGGAAACACGCTCACTGCACTGCCGCGTTTGGCTCTCGTTCATTGGTTCCTGTACACGCGACGCCTGTGTGTCGATTATACCAGTGCTGTCTTTCATCGCTGGGGTCGTTTGCTTGGCCGTGGATGATGACAATTGCACGACGCGCACTCGCATCTCCATCGCCGACACTGGTAGAATATCCACCGATCGCACCGTGTACATCGTAGCTGGCGATGGCGATTGAAGACAGCCACTGGTAGAGCCTGTTGTCGCTTGCATTCGCTTCGTGGCGCCTCGTTGCTGCTGGCACGAGACTTCGCTCACTGTCACCGCATTCGCGCGGTACATTTTTTCACTGAATGCACTCTCTCCGAATCGATTGTGTACCGTAAACGCACGCGTGCACAGCACGCCAAGCGCCACGAAGACCCACACGGCAGCCGCGACCTGCAGCAGCATTGTGGCCCACGGCCACGAGCACACGGCGGCGAGCAGCTCCCCCATGATCACCGCGATCACCAAGTCAGCCATACCACGCACGCAGCTCTCAGCACACAGGTCGTGTAGGCGCAAGTCGCGGTCTATAGATCTGCACACGGCAGCTTCCTCGCGCAACTCTGCGGCTCGTGTGTTCCGTGACGCCGCGTTGCAACAGCTCAATCGTGAAACACCGCAACCTACGACCAGCATCGGATTTAGTGGCATCAACAGTAACCCACGCATGTCACTATAACGAGGCAATAATGATTTTCACAGATTTGAAGAGTCCGAAAAATAATTGAGGGGGAAGGCTGGGGCACATGCACGCACGCTGCTTACGCTAGATAATTGTAGAGACGGCGATCCATCGGGCTACGTTGCAAATACTCGCGCTCGATCAAGCTCTCGATACGCAGCTTGATCAGCTGGGGTGTCGGCGTGAACCGGCCTGCCATTTGCTTGGTCACTTCGCTGATCAGGTTGTTGTGCTGCATCTGCTTGCGGGTCTTCATGATGCGGACGATCGCTGCTTCAACTGTGGATACAATCATCGATGCACAGAATCAGTACGACACGCTATCGTTAATGGGACTAGCTGGCCACCACGCCACGTACCCAAGTGTTTACGGTCTTCCGCGACGGTAGGAGGCAGTGCATCGGCCGAGTTGCTCATGCCACCGGAAGTCGCGGGCAAGAGCGACGACTCCTTCTGCGACACCAGTGGGATGCGGACACGATACAGCTTCGACTTGTAGCCTTCGTGGATCGTGAACACGTCCTCGTCTTCGTCGATGCGTTTGCCCTTGGAGGACTTGATCAGGATCTTGTACTTGGGTGTGCACAGCGAGATCAAGTGCCGCTTCAAGTCGCTGTTCTCGATTCCAGTGTGCTGCTCCATCTCCTTGAACCGCCACGAGGACCGCTGGTTGAAGAGCATGAGGATGATCGCTTGGTACGTGGACACGTTGAGTTCATGGCGGGCCTTGCCGTTGTCTCCAAGCCCGAGGAATGTTGCACGCACATCCACGTTGCCCATGTTGGGCATCCACGTGAGCTTGCGGCCATTGTGGCGAGCAGCGTAGAAGGTCTCGAACGACTTGGACATCTGGAGCAGCTCTGGCGGCAGTGTGCAGAGCTGCACCGGGTCCGTCGGCCAGAATCCACTCGTGAGTACTTGAACACTGAGTGGCGAAGCCATCATGGACGGATTGACCGCGGTATTCTCATGCTGTGAAGCTGATCCAAACTCGCTCTTGATCGTGATCACGCTCGCGCTGCTCACCTGCTTGCGGTAGAGTTCCATCAGATCCTTGGAGATGCCGATGTCCTTGAACATGCCTTCCAGCTTGGACGTGAACTGGTAGCCGCATTCGGCCTTGAGCTTGGCGATCACGAGCTTCTCGGCTTCGTCCGACGCGCCGCGTGCGTTGAGAAGTCGCTTGGAGAGCAGCACTTTGTAAAACTCTTCGAAAACGTCCTTGTCTTGCAGGTACCGGAACAACGCAATCACCTGCGTGACCCGCTGGTCGAGTTCTTCTTCGTAGCGTGTCTTGGAGCGCAGCAATTCATCCAAGTATTGTGCCAGGAACGCGGCACACACCGTGTTCACGTTCATGAATGTCTCAAAGCCTTGCTTGATGCTCTTGTAGAACTGGGCATCGTCGAAAAAGCACTCGGAGAGAAAGCGCACAAACTTTTCTCGCAGCGCCAGTAGCTTCTCGACAAACTGGCTCGCGTCCAACGCCGTTTCCGGGTTGGACTGCACTTTGACGATCGCCTCGCCCGTGGTCTTGATGTACTCGAGCACGCAGTCGCTGATCTCGGTCAGCGTGCTCGGGATGCGACGAAAGAGCGTGTACATTCTCCGCAGCGCGTCCGCTTTGTTGTCACGAAACATGACGTTGCACCCGGAGCTCTCCATGGCCACCAAGGTCTTGGCGTGGTTCTTGATCAGTTGCGTCTCGACGATCAGCTTGAGCTTGTGCTCGCTGGACGCATTCAAGTAGTGGGTCACGCGGTGGGCCTCTTCCTGGAGCCGCCGCTCCCCTTTGATCAGGTACTCTGGGCACGTGTTCTGGTCCAGCAGACTCTGCGACTCGGCGCGGTAAAATTCGAGCGTCTGTTCGAGGAAAAAGCACTCAAAGTCTTCGTCGTACACGGTGTTGGCCTGCACGCCCAGGTCCACCAGCATGCGCAGGATGCTCTTGAGCAATCCGCGGTCAATGAGCTCTCCATGGCGTTCCTGTTCGATGGAGCGCAGCAGCAGCGCGCGTAGGCGGTCGCGAATGTTCGGGTTCCTGGCCACGACGTCGCGGAAAAGGTAGAGCCCGCTGTCGTAGACGCGGTGCTTGCGCCGCTGCTGCACGTACGTGCGGTCCATGTACATGAGGATGTCGCGCACCATGGTCATGATCAGTTGGTGGTCGGTCCATTTCTGGTTGAGCGCCACGAGCAGCGCATCATCTGCGACCACGCTCACGTCCGCCGCGATCTGCGTGAGGCGCGCGGTGATGACGCTAATGACACCGTTGTACAACAGGTCCCCGTGCTTGTGGAGCACGAGGTTGTACGAGTTGCTATTTATCCGGCAGAGACAGTCGGTATACGTATATGAGCGCCACGATGGACACGGAGGTGGACGGCAAACAAAAATCACATCGCAGGCGGCTTACCGGTAGAGCTCTTCGAACGAGAGCAGGCTGGCATTGTGGGAAAAGATCTCGTCGATGGCTTTGCGTAGCGACTCCCAGATCTCCTGCGCGCGCGCCACGTCCATGCCGATCTGGCGGTACGGCTTGATCACCAGCTTCTTCATCGCTGCGTTTGTCGCCGATGGTGAAGTACAAGTCCGTCGGATTTCCGTTGTTCTCTTCGTGGTACGCTTTCCACAGGTGACGCGAAGGTGGTCGGATCGGGGAAACCTTGACGCTCACGCAACCTTCGCGCAACATGAACGCCCTCACATCAACCCATGAGACAGTCGCAGTCCCAGGATGGCATCACGCCCTCCATCCTTGGAAACCCTCTTGTGTGACTCCATTTCCATACTGTATCCATGCAGTACTTTACTGTACGATGGATCGATGATGGGGGTGGTGAGCTGACGTGACATATTAACATACTTGGAGGCTCATACTTACAGTACCCACACGACGGACTACAACACTTACAAACACTCACGACTGGTCCATAGATAACGACAACCCGTCTAGACGTACACGCTGTGGCTGTACTCGGACGACTCGGTGGTCGCGTCCGAGACGTAGCTTTCGGCGAGGCTCGCGGTGGATAACTGGCGGAACCGGCCGTCAGCGACCAGCGTCTCGGTGTTGCGGCGTTCACCAGGTCGGATGGCACCAGGGTCCACGATATCGTACTCGTCCACCGATTTTTCGCTGCTCACGATGCTGGAGACGCTGTTGTAGCTGCCGACGAGCTCGGGGAACTGGTTCTGGATGATCGAGGACTCCATACCACGCACGCGTGACTTCGCTCGTGCACGCGTCGTGGTGGGGAACTGGTCGAGGCGGTCGCTGGAGTGGCTGGCCGGTGCGATCTGGCGCCGTGGCACCGAGGGCGTAAACTCGAGTGCCGAGGCACAGCGAGCGCCACTCTCCAAAGAGGAAGGGGCATCCGAAATGCACATGGGCTGGTCGAAGTCACGTCGGCTCTTCGTTCGAGCGTCGACGGGCTCCAGAGTGGAGAAGTCGATCCGGTCGGTCAGTGGCTGGGTGGAGGTGTACATACTCTGGTTGCCACCACGACGGGTGGTGGTCGGGCCGTGGTGAAAGCCCTTGTGGGTCTTGAAGTCCATGTTGTCCATTGGTGGCTCGTGACGACGCTGGCGCACGCGACGAACAATGAAGACAGCGACGAGGAGCACACCGATCGCAGCACCGCAGATGATCACAACATTGACGTAGCCGGGGGAATTGTTGGCCACGGTCTTGGTCTCGGTGGTGAGTGCGTTTTGCGACGCGTTCGTAGAGGAGGACTCTGTTTGGTTGGCTGGCGCCACAGTACCGATCGGCTCGGTTGGGGCAGGCGTCTCCGTGTTTCCTGACGTGGAAGAGGAGGATGCCGTTGATGAGGTGGAAGATCCAGTGGAAGACGAGATCGCACTGGGCGTCTCCGTGTCGTCTTCAACTGGAGAAGGAGTTACGGTTGGCGTCGGGGTCGACGCGGTCGGGGGTGGGCAAATCGTGAGCGTGTCTGGGTATGGGCAGACGTCTCCAACCGCTCCATAGCATGAGTAGCCTCCAGAGATGTCGTACATGCAGGGCGGGCACGCTTCCGTGGCTCGGTCACACACAGTGTCGCCATTCGCAAGGCAGGTTCCAGTTCCACAGATCTTGTCCGAGGCACTCACGTGGGCGACGCTGAGCAGCGCCGTTGTTGCGATCGCGAGCAGGACAACGCGTCTTGATAACCGTAGCATCCTGTTGACGTACTTGTCGTGTGTGTGTTATATAATGAGAGTCGCCTCGGCAAGCGCGACCAACGCGTATCACTGAGAGGGCGGTGTGGGCGGCCTAGTGTAAAGATGCGTAGGGATTGGCGAGCGTGCTCGTCCACGCGGCCCGAGTCGCAGGGTCTCGACGACAATGTAAATGTGGCGCTGACTTGTGGCAGAGCCTCTGCCACAGAGGCGCAAGTTGTAGAGCTCTTCGCACTGTGGGTCGAGAAACCAGTTAGACCAGATACACGTAGAGTCTACGGTCGACAGCCGGAGCTCCTGGTGTAAAAGTGGTCGTCTCCATCTGGTGTCGTCCCCCGGATGATGCAAGGGCAAGCATCCGTTTCCCAGCTGCTGGCATCATGCCTTCAGAGCCATCTTGCAGCCTATTTCATCCAATCATCTTCTCTAAAATGGACTAAACCACATTTTAAACCAATCGAATGAGAGGAAACTTGAACACGTGGAGTCTGGGTCAGCATCAAGCGCAATGGCGACCGGCCCTATCCAAACCGGTCGATCATGCGCGCCGCTTCTTCCGTGATGGTGATGCATAGAGTACTCTAAGAGTAGCCTTATGCAAACTTTGTGGTGTGCATCACTGGAGACGTGGCTGGAGCTGCAAGTGTGCGGATCCCTCTCGAGCGGCAGATCCTCCGCGCCATCGGTCGATGAGTGGGCCGATGTGCATGAACGGAAGAGTGCTTGGCTGCAGCAAGCATTGGTTGTGGGCTCACCAGGCTGTGCAGTGACGCGCTGATCGGATTCATTCCGCAACGCCAGTGGATACCAAACAGATGAGTGCTGGACCGGTCTCAGCAACGGCATCTCAGCGAAGTTGATTGACTCTAGCTGGCTCGAGAGTGTAGGTGCAATGTAAGCTTCCACGGTGAGATCACCCATCGCGTGAGCTAAAGGAGTGTCCACCCACTGCACTTTTACACTCTTCAACGAATCCATGGAGGGTGCTGCCCACTTCAGCCCAGTCGCCACAGCACTGTCTACACGTTGGTATTACATCTTGTTTTCTACTACGTAACGCTACATGCATCATGGAGAGGAGTGCCTTTATCTACCGTACCATGGGGTGCATGTTCGTGTGTACTACTACTGAAGTACACTAAAACAAGATGATCAATTCATTAGGATTTCATTCTCAAGATGAGAGCGTACAGCGGTTCATCCTCACGATAGAAACACGAACCTGAAGCTACTACGGATGCAATAATGGTGCACCATTTTCTTCCAATGTCTTGGGCGGGTTGGAAGCGGAGCGGACGGAGACGCTTGTGCCTCCGGTTGATCGCAGGGTGACAATAAATTACGCACTCGATGCCATGGATCCTTTCCAAAAGGAACTGCGTCCTGCCTCTCCGGTGCTGCCACGGAGCTTCGCGTAGCCGGCCGCAATCGCGGGTGAAGACACGGGCGCCAGCGACGACTTGGCCATCTCACTAGACGTCTCGGGCGTGAGATTTGGTGCAAGCTGCATCAGATTCTGGAGCTGGTCGTGGTTCTCTTGCTGTAGACTCTCGCAGCTCATGACGGTCTCGGTGAGCAGCACGATGATCTCGCTGTGCATCTCTTCTTGCTCCTTGCAAAACATCTCCACGTCGTCCGACAGAGTGGACGTGGACGATCGCATCGACGAGTACGTCTGTCGATCGATCTGGTCCAAGATCGACGCGCCTTGCACCGCGCTTCCAAACTCGTCGTACTCGGACTGGCCGCCGCCACCACTACCAAAGAAACCTCGCGTGCTGCTGGATCGGCCACTGGAGACCACGGTTGATCGGCTCGATGCTGTGGGCGATGTTTGGATGTTCTGGTTCATGCGGAAACCGAGCGTGATCGGGCGGCGGGTGCTCTTGAGCTTCTGCACGATCTCTGTAAAGCGCATATCCTCAACTTGGTCGTCGTTCACGGTGATCAGTTGATCGCCGAGGCGGCAGTTGGAGATGCCTGTGGTGACGCCGTCCGCTTGCTGCAGCACGGCGATCTGCGCACCGATTTTGTTCGAGGAAAAATTGCGCAGCGAGATCCCGCACTCACCACTCACCCACATGACTGTGTAGCTCACGTTCAGCACATTGACGGACGACATACGTGGCATCTGCATACTCGGTCGCGGGAGCTGCTGGAGCTGCTGCGAGCGGCGAATGCCTGCGGTAGAAGACGCACGGAATGACGACACGGTCACGGGCGGTCCAAAGTTGGGCGCGTCGTAGTCAGCGCCGTCGATGAACGTATCCCTGGTTTTGCCCATCAACGACGACTCGCGGCTGAATGAGTCGGTCGAGTAATCGGTCGCGGGGTACACGCTGGCGCGCTCTTCGCTCGGGGACAACTCGTCCGCATGGACCTTGCCGCTCGCACGCAGACCGAGGTTGATCGCTTCATAAATCCGATTGCACTTCTGCATCTCGATCCGTAGGCGCTTGAGGTTTTCAACGAGTTCAGGCAAGTTGCGCGCGAGCTCCGCGGCGGGCTCGCCGACTTCTCCGTGCGGCATTGGCTGCTGCGAAGTCGGCGATTCGTCAGCAGTTGCGTCGTCGCTGGGCTCGTGGCCATGGTACTCGTGCATCTCGATCTGCGTGTTGAACGACGAGCGCACGTTGACCTGCAGACCGAAATACTGGATCGACGATCGTCTGCGCGTGCGTTCCGAGGCCTCGCCCGAGGAAGAGGTCGACGAGGTGGACGAGGAGCGGTACGGAGTGCTTTTCGCCGAGTCAAACGATGGGAGGGCGTCGTCCGCCAGTTTGGCTATCTCACGCGCCGGATAGTCAACGAGGGGAGAACAATCTCCCGGCGTGGCTACCAGCGCAGGTGGTTCTGGGTGCCTCGTTTCTCCGTCTGTAAATGCCCACACACAAGTGATGTGGGCAGTACGGGCTGTGCTTTTGCTGCGATCGACCGGTTGGTCGTTTGGCCACCTTGTTTTTCTCTGTTTGGTGTTGTTTGGGTGGGTGCTGGCTGGAACCCCTTTTTCTTCACAGGCGTGGCCACTTCTGCAAATAGATATGTTGACAGTCACAGTGTGTGTGACTCACACAGATCCGGATAGAGAGCTCGAACTGAAGAGTTCTGGGTGCGGTGTCGGCCAGAAACGACGGAAAACAGTTCTGGGAAGGCGGGTTGTCAGCACCGATTTACAGGATCCCAAGTCAGTGGTGGTCTTGTTGTGGAGCACACCGCGAAACGGTTCTACTCTGGAGAGGAGAACAAGTAAACTGTAGAACTTACGGGCAGTGACAGGCTTGACGCGCTGCCCGAATGCGATGCCTCGATCTGTTACGCGTGCTGGCGCGTTCGCGGCTCTGCGGTGACTCGTTCGGCACGCGGCCAAGCGGTCTC